>JAGHPS010000178.1:1141098-1313506 GCA_020976635.1 Castanea crenata | reverse complement strand
ATTATTAGCTCATTGACAGCTCAAAAGGTCGCATTTGAATGGTTGAATCTCATCTTTCCTGATCAGAAAAAAGGGATGCTAGATGCTACGCGTAGTGGGGGTGTGTGTGTAACAGATGATGATTTCAGGGAATTGGTAGACCAGATCCCAGAAGGTTGCCGGTTGACCATTGTCTCTGATTTCATGACACAGCGGTGGCTCATTGACGAGGCTAAGGAGCAGATTGGGGAGAGTACAAAGCGTGAGGGAAATGGCTCAGGCTCAGGCTCTGGCTCTGGATTTGGATTTAAAAATTTTCTGAAACAGAGTGTGGGAGATGCATTTGAGTCCCGTGGAATCCGCATCCCACATCGTCATCATCACGAGGAGGAGGAAGAAGATGTTGACAGAGATATTGATTATGGGGAGCACGGCTATGTGAAGAGTAGGTCTCTGCCTCTCTCGACTCTCATCGAAATACTCAAGCAGAAAACCGGTAAAGATGACATTGATGTTGGGAAGCTGCGGCCAGCACTATACAATATCTTTGGGGAAGATGCAACCCCAAAGGTGAAGAAGTTCATGAAGGTAATCTTTAACAAACTTCAGCATAGGGATGATGAAGGTGAAAGTGGAGGGGGCGGTGGGTTGTTGGGAATGGTTGGAAGTCTGGCTCAAGATTTCCTCAAACAAAGCCTGGAGGAGAACAATGAGGGGTATTCAAAGCCAGCCCTGGAGACACAAGTAGGTAGCAAGAAAGAGGCTTATGCTGGATCAATGCAGCGAGCACTTCCTGACAATGGAATTCTGATTAGTGGTTGCCAGACTGACCAAACCTCAGCTGATGCTACTCCTGGAGGCAATGCTGCTAGAGCTTATGGAGCTCTTAGCAATGCAATTCAGACCATCATCGAGGAGACAGGTGGTGAAATCACCAATCAGGAGCTTGTTTTGAGGACTAGACAGCTGCTAAAGAGCCAGGGTTTTAAACAGCGGCCCGGCCTCTATTGCAGTGACCATCATGTTGATGCTCCTTTTGTGTGCTGATCTACAAGTATATTTGATGTATTCATAGTGGGAATAAATTACAGCGTGTTTTGGCCCTTTTGGGTGAGGTGTGTCTACAGCGTGTTTTGGCCCTTTTGGGTGAGGTGTGTCTGTCTGATGTAATTGTACTGCTTGCTTTGGATTTGGTAAATTAATCTATTCAAAAAGGATTTTCTATTTCATCTAATATTTAAATTAAAACAGTATGGTTATTGATACAAAATTAGTTCAAGCAGAACTATGATCAATACAGCCTAGTAACCTATCGACTTTTCTCCTTTCGTGACAATGTTGACAATATACAAAATTATATCACAAATAAATTGGACCAGATTCCAGAATCAAAAAAATCACAATGAATGGGACTGCACAGTGCCTTTGGATGGTGCAGAGTATGCCTTTTTCTTTTACTTTCCCCTCCTTCCTCTTCTTCAGTGACAACCTTGCATGGGCTCCCTTAAACATTTTACGTTCCCTGCTTCAAAATTGTTGCATATCTTGGCAGGAGTGATAATGATACTAACAGCTATAACTTTGAGCAAAAAGCTGTTCATATCAATTGTCGATATCTTGTACCCATGCTAAATCTGCAATGTGCGCAAATAAAAATTATATGATGTCCCCCATGTGTGAATTCCACGGAAGAAATAAATTTGATCAGGATACAATAGATATGTAATTGGAGGCTTCATTCATGAGTTCTCTAAAGATGTATTTTGGGTCATATTTAGCATTGCACCATGCAATGCGGTTTGGGGGCAAGTGTTTGTTAGTGAATTCTACCAAGTAGAATGAGGAAGACTCCCATGCCTCCACTCATGGCTGAGTAAAGAGTTCTACCAATACCTGTTAATGGCTTCTATTGTTGTGCAAGGTAGACTACAATGTTCACCCTAACCATGGTCGAGTAAAGGGCATACTATTGGTGATGGTGATGTATGACACTTGGATGTTAATAAAAAACTTTTGTTCAAGGGAGAGATTAAAATTGAAGTACCCCTAGTGACTCCATAGCTAGAAGACTCACACATGAAGAGGGAAATTTGTTGTGATATTCACTTGTGAATAGTGTGGTTGGCTAAGGAGTGAAGTTCCACATTAAATACTAATAAGAAAAGTAAGTGGTTAATTGAATACAGTTAGGCTCATACCCATAGAGTTAAGTCTTTTTGTTCAAGTGGTATCCTGATGTTATATTAAGGGTTTGGCTTATCTCCAATACTTTTTTACTAGAATCTCTTTTTATTTTAACGAGAGATTGTCACATCATCCACGAATTAAATAAAAGATGGAGATTAAACCCACCACCACTTGACATTATATATTTAAAACAAAATGATACGTCCAGTTAAAAAAGTACTGGAGATAAGCCAAACTCTTATTTTAACTACTCAATTGGAGTCTCTCGAAGGTGTTAACTTCACAACACAAGGAAATAGGGAAAACGATATGAATTATAAATTGCTTTTTTTTTATATAAGGAAGAAAAAAAAGAAAAATAATATATGGCAAGTTATGATTGATAGAATATAAATTATAAAGTGAACACTCAATTTTAATTTTTGATTTAATATTTGCGTAAAAGGCACAAAAAAACATTAAATTAAATAATTAGGATATAAATTATAAACTGTAGCCACATCATATAGTTGTGAAAATAGATATAGAATTGATTGTGATTCTAGAATTTTTCCTTTTAATAAAGGTCAATCCAAAACTACATAATTTACTCTCTTTTGTGCAAAAGATAAAAAAGTAATAAAGCCATTATGCTCTCATATGGTATTTTTTGCTTAAAATCCTCTGGCCAACACACTGCCCATGAATAGCAAGTAGTAAAGAATGACTCCCACCACTCACAGAAAAGAAAAGTTAAATAAAGAATTTTTAAATTTATTTATTACTATCAATAATTCCATTAAAAACTTTGAATATGGTTGGAAACCCCTTTTTTTATTTTCCATCAAAATAAAATAAGTCAGAAAGACAAAGAAAAATTTATTTTAAGATCCCAAGAGAATATAGAAATACTATAGACCCATTGAGACCCTTTACAGATTGCTTTTGTTTCCATCAGTAGTGACTTGTCTTTCGGGGTAATTTGCAGGATAGCATTAATGATGGAAAGAATATAATAAGTCTACATGTATTAGAAACAATACTAGAAACTAGCATCTCGAGTTTTAAATACTCGATTTCAATTTAAATAACGAGTCTCAAATACTCGAGTTCCACTTGCTAATTTGGGGTTTTTTGCCACATAAATCTCAAGTCTTATAGACTCAAGTTTGTAAAAAGTAAATCCAAGTTCACAATACTCGATTTCCATAGTGAAACAGATCAAAACAAATCAGATCGAGCAGGAATAGAGAAATAGAAAACAGAGGAACAGATCAGGAAGGAAGAAGAAGAAGAAGAAGAAGAAGAAGAAGAAGGAGGAGGAGGAAGAAGAAGATCAGAGGACCAGATTGGGCAAGAAGAAGAAGACTTAAATATGGAAGGAAGAAGAAAAGAACTGAGAAAGAAGAAGAAAAAGAAGAAGAAGAAGAAACAACTTGTCGTGGAATGGAAAGAATGGGAACTCAAGTTTTAAATCCTCGATTTCCAAGTGGATTTTTTCCGCCTCAAACTGCCATCACATGCAATTCGAGTCTTAGAAACTCAAGTTAAACCTCTGAACTTGAGTTTTAGGGTATGTTTGTTTGAAGAGATTTTAGGGAGGATGAAAAATTGAGAAGAGAAAAGTGGAGAGAAAACTTTTTAATGGGTGTTTGGTTGGAAGGAGGAGAAGAAAAAATATGGTGGAGTCTAAGTATTTTCTCTCTAAACCATCAAAATTTTTTCTCCAAAATGGAGAGAAAACTTAGAGAAAAAAAAACTCAGTACATTAAAAAGACTGGAACACCCTTGTGCACTTGCACATGAGTTTTCGTTTCTATGCTGGTTTGGCTTCTTTTTTTTTTTTTGTTTCCTCTGATTTTTATCCCTGTCCATAGTGCACAACTGCTATCTATTTCTTCTTTCTTTTTTTGGTTATCAAAAAATATCTTCCTTTTTGTTTAATTTTACGATTCTTTTCCTTTTCTTTTTTTTTTTTTTGGTCTTTTCCTGTACCTCTCTTCTTCTTATTTTAGTGATCATCTTCCTTTAGCTTAACTTCTTTTTAAAAAATTTGAAGTGTTCATACTTTAGGCACAATTTTTTAAATAAAAAATGACATAATTCTAAATTTATACCCACTTTATTTTCCATCTTCTCATTTTTCCTCTAACCAAACAAAAAAATTTCCATCCTTACACCTTTTCATCCTTCCAACCAAATACATATGAGTAAAAATTAAATCTTTTCTATCCTCTCACTTTTCTATCCTCCTATAATTCTCTATTCTTCTACTTTCTATCCCTCCAACTAAATAGACCCTAGAGATGCTAGTTTACTGTATAGTTTTTCAAATATGACAACTAGCTAAAATATTTCAAAAATAATGTTAAGAGGCAAAAAAAAATTCGAGAAGACAGTGAGTGATCATCATGACAAAGAGGGCGGTGCTGATAGGGTGCAACTACCCAGATACGAAGGCAGAGCTGAGAGGGTGTATCAACGATGTGAAGAGGATGTACCAGTGCTTGGTGGACAAGTATGGATACTCAGAGGAAGACATCACTGTTTTGATCGACACAGATAAGTCTTACACTCAGCCAACAGGGAAAAACATCCGCAGGGCTTTGAAGGATCTGGTGGGATCAGCTGAGCCTGGAGATTTGTTGTTTGTGCACTACAGTGGCCACGGGACTCGTCTGCCAGCGGGGGCTGGTGAAGATGATGATACTGGATATGATGAGTGCATTGTTCCCTGTGATATGAATCTCATCACTGGTTAATATCTCTTTCTTTCTCATCTTTTTTAATCTTTCTTTTGATGGTGTTATGGCTCCTTTTTGATTGCTTACTTTATTGGGTTTCTTTTTTCTTTTTCATAATTGTGATGACTATGATTTCAGATCTCTTTGTCTGACTGGAATTCTTGAACATGATCTAGAAATGGTCCTAGGGTATATTCCTAAATGATGCTTAGATTTTCGTTGGAAAAAAGACAACAAAAAATCTTCCTTGAATTTCTCGAATTTAAGGAATGATGTGGAACGTGATCCGTGACCCCTGGTTTTTTGTTATTTGATTCTCAATCTATATGTGCATTACAAATAAAACATCATGATAAAAAACACTAAGAGAAGTTTATGGAAGAGGCAATATGATCTGTTTTTCCAATGTTTGATGGCAATGTCTCTTGGGTGAAATTTTTCCTCCAAAAAGTTTTATTTTTTAATTTTTTTTAATATTTGGGAGTGTTTTATTTAGTACCGTGCGTTGGAATTTGGAACCTTGGAAGAATTCAATTCATCATAATTATTATTAGCTCCTTGACTGTCAAGGAGCTAATAATGGCATTTGAATGGTTAAATCTCATCTTTCCTGGTCAGAAAAAAGGGATGCTAGATGCTAAAGCTTAGTGGGGCTGTGTGTGTGTGTAAACAGATGATGATTTCAGGGATTTGGTAGACCAGATCCCAGAAGGTTGCCGGCTGACCATTGTCTCTGATTCATGCCACAGTGGTGGCCTCATTGATGAGGCTAAGGAGCAGATTGGGGAGAGTACAAAGCGTGAAGGAAATGGCTCAGGCTTGGGCTCGGGCTCGGGCTCTGGATTTGGATTTAGAAATTTCCTGAAACAGAGTGTGGAAGATGCATTTGAGTCCCGTGGAATCCGCATCCCACATCGTCGTTATCATGACAAGGAAGAAGATGTTGACAGAGATATTGCTTATGGGGAGCACGGCTATTTGAAGAGTAGATCTCTGCCGCTCTCAACTCTCATCGAAATACTCAAGCAGAAAACCGGTAAAGATGACATTGATGTTGGGAAGCTACGGCCAGCACTTTACAACATCTTTGGGGAAGATGCAACGCCAAAGGTGAAGAAGTTCATGAAGGTCATCTTTAACAAACTTCAGCATAGGCACGATGAAGGTGAAAGTGGAGAGGGTGGTGGGTTGTTGGGAATGGTTGGAAGTCTGGCTCAAGATTTCCTCAAACAAAGCCTGGAGAACCATGAGGGGTATTCAAAGCCAGCCCTGGAGACACAAGTAGGTAGCAAGAAAGAGGCTTATGCTGGATCAATGAAGCGAGCACTTCCTGACAATGGAATTCTGATTAGTGGCTGCCAGACTGACCAAACCTCAGCTGATGCTACTCCTGGAGGCAATGCTGCCGCAGCTTATGGAGCTTTTAGCAATGCAATTCAGACCATCATCGAGGAGACGGGTGGTGAAATCACCAATCAGGAGCTTGTTTTGAGGGCTAGACAGCTGCTAAAGAGCCAGGGTTTTAGCCAGCGACCCGGCCTCTATTGCAGTGACCATCATGTTGATGCTCCTTTTGTGTGCTGATCTACAAGTTTATTTGATGTATTCATAGTGGGAATAAATTACAGCGTGTTTTGGCCCTTTTGGGTGAGGTGTGACTGTCTGATGTAATTGTACTGCTTGCTTTGGATTTGGTAAATTAATCTATTTAAAAAGGATTTTCTATTTCATCTAATATTTAAATTAAAACAGTATGGTTATTGATACAAAATTAGTTCAAGCAGAACTATGATCAATACAGCCTAGTAACCTATCGTCTTTCACCTTTCGTGACAATGTTGACAATATACAAAATTATATCACAAAAAAATTGGAGCCAGATTCCAGAATCAAAAAAATCACAATGAATGGGACTGCACAGTGCCTTTGGATGGTGCAGAGTATGCGTTTTTCTTTTTCTTTCCCCTTTCCTCTTCTTACAGTGACAACCTTGCACGGGCTCCTTCAAACAATTTACGTTCCCTGCTTCAAAAATGTTGCATCTTGGCAGGAGTGATAACAGATACAAACAGCTATCACTTTGAGCAAAAAGCTGTTCATATCAATCGTCGATATCTTGTACCCATGCTAAATCTGCAATGTGCGCAAATAAAAATTATATTGATTTCCCCCATGTGTGAATTCCACAGAAGAAATAAATTTGATCAGGATACAATAGATATGTAGTTGCAGGCTTCATTCATGAGCTCTCTAAAGATGTATTTTTGGATTTTCCCCCTGTATTATAATATAGTGTTGTGAGAGAGAGAGAGAGAGCAACCTTGAAGCACTGATTCAACCGCTGCATTGGGGACAAGAAGCCCAACTATTCGGCGATTGTCTGCAGTAGTTTCTATACGCACCACACGTAGCCCGCTTGTGGCTTTGGCGGGCCTACATAACATTTCAGTACCCATTGATAAGTAATTATTTACGTAGAACAAAATATACATTAGTCCTCACAATTGGAGGACCAAAGCGAAAATTTATTACTCTCTAGCAAGCCAAATACAGTCCTAATACCTCTACATTTTAACATGATGGAACTAAAATATTAGGGTCAGAAAGAAGTATGCTTATTACTAGACAAGACATGTAAACACAGAATTCCCAACCCGCCCCATCTGAGAAGGCCATGCAAAGACTTATATATAGTCACATTTGTCTCTCCTCATACTAGCATCCAAATCTTACCCTTGAAAATTTTGCTACTTCTCACTTTCCAAAGACACCAGAGATACAGAAATTTATCCAAATGGGTTGTCAATAGGGATTCAATTTCTTATTGTTAACTTAGGTCCTCGTAGTTTATTAGACTATTAGTATTTCAATTTGGATGTAGGTTATTTTTGTAATAAGGAAATTAGGGTCTCCTACGCAATTAGATCTAAGGTTTAACAATCTTTTATAAGTAACCTATTGTACTCCTTGAGGAGATGATTTATATTTTGATAAATGAAAAAACAAATGGCTGTTTGGTCTCTTTGGTCTGGTGCCAACACCAATTGCACCCTAGGTGTCGACTCCTAGTGGTTTTTCCCACTTGGTGCTGACTCCAAGCTAGGACTCATTGGTTATATTCCTTTATTTTCCTTTCTTTCAATTTTATTGTTAAATTGTTCCGGTTGCCCTGTGTCACTCTTATTCCAAATCAGGACGAAGTACCCCAAAAGTAATCTTGATAGAGCTCAAGCTCCCAAATTCCCTTTTCCAGGAATAGAACACCTATCAAGCACTCAAAATTACAATACACAGAATCAGAGAAATAAGCATCCAATATCAATATCTTATTTATCAAGAATCTACTCTTGGACCCCTTGACTGGTGCCTTCTCAATGGCAAGAATCGACTTGAACTGAGAATTGAACATTAATAGTTTTGTGTATCAAACATTATCCTAAAAATTAGACTTTGTCCTTTACCCCATCACAAACTCGATCACCTTTCAAAATTTGGATAATGACTAAGCAATTAGGCTGAGGATAAACTACCCCTTTTGATAGGATCAGTTGGAGGACATAGCTTCGGGGACAAGGAAGGAATAAACTAAATGAAAACTTAGTAAAATAAAAGTAGCTTGCTTTTGCTGTATCGTATTTTCTGCTGCTTCACTCAAAACCTGAGCAGTGATGTGGAGAAAAGGGAGGTTCAAGGAAGTAGTTCCAATGGGTTGATCTTGGAAAGAATATGTACAAGAGTGTTCAAAACCTCTATCAAAAGGAAGAAAGAAAGATAGACTAGGCAATTGCAGTAGAGGACAACCTAGAATCATGGAGATAGTTTGACATTCTAGTGTCTGCGTAACAAACTTGTCACATTATTATTGTTTTTTTAATTTTTAATCTTTAGAATAGTACAAACTTATTTCACATAATATCCAACTTCCAACTCTAAATTTTGTTCACCTTCAGATGCAATGAACTCTGAACTTTAACCTTGGTAAATAAATGCAGAACTGAGTAGGACTCTTTTGAACCTTGAACACAGTAAATTACCAAGTTTGAAAACAGGCTTTCTTTAACAACTATTTGCTTTGCAAATTACAAAACCAGCACAGATATATTAATTGAGAAGCAGGTGAAGCAAGGTTACCTGCTTAGAAAGGGCCTTCTCAATAGTGCCCCAAACAGGAAGGATGATCCCACCCAATACATTTACTTCCTGTATTCTTCTGCCGGTTTGACAGTAGTCACCAAGCTTACAATTGGGGCCATGCATGCACTACAAATAAAGATAAATAAGCTAAAAGAAAAGATGAAAAAAAAAAAAAAAAAACCAGAAACGATAGGCATGTACACCAACCATTAATTTAGGGTATCAGGTTTAGAAATTAAAAATCTACAGTACAAGTTCTTGCACAAGTACAGAATAGATAACAGTTTAATTAATTCTAAAGACTCATAAACTTTTAAGAGAGAAATTGAAGAAGTAAAGGAGGTAATACAAGGAATCCTTGGCACTTACTACTCCAGGGTTCTTATTTATTTATATAGGCTAACATTTAAGCTACACCTAAGGTAATTATGTTATTTCCACACCACTTAACAACTTTTTATTGGATGAGTTTTTTAACAGTCCAACATTGCATTATACTATCTCTTTATACCCTCCTCGTAAATTTAAAAATATCAAGATGATTAAAAATCAATAACTACTAAATCTAAAAAATTTGTTAAGATTTCAAGTTTTTCGTATTTTAGAATTGCACATAAAACATAGTTTTTTTTTCTTTACTAGTAATAGTGCTTCTTTGAAAATAAGAATAAAACAAAAGGGAGAACCCCAAGTACACAGGCAGTGTACTTTGGATACTACATATAAAATATATTTATGGATAGATTGGTAAATAACATCCAATTGGCATGCAATTTGGCATTCGTATTAAAAACATATAATCTAACATTGGGATTCTTTTAGTCTTTGCTAAAATTAAAATTTTGTACCATGTGGCGTGTAAACTAGATAATGCTGAAAAAATAATGAGTTTGCAGTATCAAACATTTATTAGTCACCCCCTGTTTAGTTGGAACAACTAAATGTTAATCTACATAGTCCAGCAAGACATTTTAGGAAATATTAGGTGGAAAGAAATTATGAGCCACATTGTTTCAGCGTGAGCATACACATCTAGTTGAAGGTGGCTTGAACATCATTGTTACAGAATAGCAAGTAAGCAATTCATGCTTTTAATCACAAATATAATAGCAATTTTCAATATCAGGTCATGTGCACCTAATTAGCCAATTATTCATATGAAACTGATCATTTATGTTGTTCTATGCAGACATCACTCAACTATATATACAAAAATAACTTCACCAACAGTCTCTACCTGTTTAGATGATACTTCATATTCATCTTCCCAACCACTACGAGCCTTCTCTAAAGATGATAATTTTCTGTACTTGTTTTTAAGCTCTGACAGGGTCATTTCCCTGGAGAACATATAAATAAGGTGGTTAGAAATTAGAGGTTAAAGTGCAAAGCTTAATAAAGACAGGTAACTACCAAGAAAAAAACAATATAGTTATGATCTTTTATCATATAAATCTATTAATTATGAAAATAAAAAAATCTATACCTTATTGACTCCCCAACAGCAGGACGGACTATCTTATACATTCCAGAAGCAGAACTGAAACACAGTTCAGAGCATAACATGAAAAGAGCAAGTCAAGCAGGTAGCTTACTACTTTGAATTATAAACATGCAATTGTGTACGTCAGTGTGCATTAGTAATGCAGGTGCACATAAATATGACAATTGAGGTTTTTTTTTAAGATTTAGTAAAGAATAAACTATATGGGATGGTTTCAAAATAAAAAGGACATAAGTTCCAATAGTAAAGTGAAAAAATCACAGTAGGTAACTTAACCCCAAAAAAATATAGTCAACAGATCTAGACCTTGAGATGGTTTAACATAAAAAGTAAAATCAAGCCCACAATTTCAACATGTCAAAGAGAAACAACCGGTTTTGATATAAGAACATCAAATTACATTCATATTGTTCAACTAACTCGAGATAACTTCCCTTCATGCGAGAAGCATGTCTGGACTTGGGAGTTTCAAGCCACTCATATTCTAGCAATTAGTAACCAAAGTAGATATTTACTTAATGGTACCATGCAAGATGAATAACAAGCAATTTGAAGGGGAAAAAAATGATAACATTAGCTAATCCCATATAATACCAATATACAGTCCAGTCTAGTTAAATGTAATACACCCTATGTCCCCTTTTTTTGTCCACTTTATATATATATATATATATATATATATATATATATATATAGACACACACACTTAAATAATATAAATGGCAGGGTAATTGGAAAAAAAGTAATTAATGACAGTTGACTTTTAAAACTGAAGTATTTTAGGACAACCGAGAATAGAATACTGGACAAAAAAAAAAGGGATAGGGAGAAATATTTCCTAAATTAAGGACTAAATAATATACATAAGGAACAATTTTATTCAACATCAGTTCCCCTCATCCGAACGCTGCCAAAGATCTAGTACCTCTAATCTAAAATTCAATATGTATGACTTTTGTTGACTTTGAAACTGCCACCCATAATATGAGCATACAACATTCCTTGCGTTTTTAAGCAGAAGATATCCAAATTCTTAATGTATCAATGTAGGGCCAGTTTGGTAGAAGGTTTTTAATACATTATTTTGCTTTTGAAACCTGAGAATGCTGGGTCCCACTTATGAATCTAGTGTTGAGTAGGTGTTTTGAGGATACAGTTTTAATAAAATAGTTTCCAAAATACAGTGTTCAAAACATGCATTCTGAAAAGAGCCCTTGGGGGGGTCTTCAGTATTCTGAAAATCAATGGCATTATTGTAAATATTTTGGCCCCAAACAAAATATTTTTTGTTTTCAGTTCTTTAAAAAAGATTCTCAAAAACTGCAGCCAAACACGCATAATGCAAAATTTGTTCCCTGGAACTGATTTCTAACCCAATTTTTTGAAAAACATATTCCACATTGTTTTGAAACACAAAACAGGAATCCTCACACCAAATAGGCCCTTAGCATTTTAGAAAATAGTATCATTCTTATGAAGACAGGCCAACAAGTCAGAAAGTTGAAACCCCCAAAAAAAATATATATATATATAAAGAAGACATGAAAACAATAAGTTGTTCTAGACTCCTTTGATTTATTTATGTAAATGTATATTTTTTATAAGTAATAAAAATTTTATTAAAAATCAAAAAGTAGACCATGTACACAGGAAATTTATATTTATACAAGTGCATGATTGCATGGATATAAGATTCAACAAGAAAAAGCATGGATATAAGAAAATGCAAATATAATACCTTTCAAATGCCAAAATGAAGTGACGTCTCCCCAACCACTCCCTTCTAGATTCATAGAACCCATCATTTGCTGAACTAAGCCCATCTTTTTGCTTCTCGTCAAGCATGGTACTTGCAGACTGAAACAGGAAAATTGAACTAGACATGTTTAGTTACTTTCCAAAATCAACAACCCACTCAACTTAACATTTGGAATGGAAAAGGCACCTCCCACGTGACTCCACGATCAAGAGTGAAAGTAAACAGCACCGTTGATGCCCCAGACATTTGGTCCTCGTGAACAGTCTGCACGGAAAAAGAAATTAGTAAGACAAAATTTGAAAACCCAGTGAGAGATTCAGAAGAAGAATTAACCTTGGGAGTTCCTTGCAACTCAATGACATTAGCTTTGATATCAACAATCCCTGAGTCAAGATTCCCTTCAATGCGTGCATTCTGAATAAGGAGATCCAAGATGCTGATGAATAACTCAAACAGCCTGTGTTTCGATGGATGTGTTAAGATAACAAGCACAATTCTAACTGCAGTGACCATATCACTTTCCAATCAACAACCCACAGACCTGTTTTGAATATCAGGGGGCAAGCCTAAAATCCGATTAAGGAAACGTCCAATGTCATGCATGTCTGAGTCAACAATACGGCCAGACAACTTTCCAGAATCTTTTCCATTAGCTGTGCCAAATATAAAACTCAATCATATATATAAAACCAAGTAAAAGTGATAGTTCCAAGAATGTGAACAAGTAGATGGTTTTATTCCACTCAGTTGTAAGTAGATGGTTTTAGTATTAAAAATTACCAAGAACTGTGTCCCTAACTATTCCAACAGACACAAGAGCAGCTTTTGCCTTCACAATGAAATCTTGGATTGTCTCTGGTTTTTCCGATGAACATCCAGGAGGTACAACTGGCAGAGAATCCTGAAAAGTATGAGTTTGTTAGTTCCCACGGTATACCACCTATTTTTTCCACTAGTTTTAGCACAAAGAGAGCAAGGGAGATATTATTGTCAGGAAATGCTATAAAATAAAATAAGAACCTGCTCCATTATTCCTTTATACATCACCACAAGGGCCCTCTTTCCATAAGCACTATCATAATTATAAGCACCAAAACTCAAAGTTGGCCCTGCCCTGCAATGTATTCAATCACATATAAGGCACAGGATTCAGTGGGTTCATGAATAAGTTTTTTTTTTTTTTTTTTTTTTGAAAGTTGAATTCACATAGTGCTTTCATAACCAAAATACCAGAACAAATCCAACTTGCCTGCGGTCTCCCTGTGTTAAAGCACCAAGAGATTCTAATCTCTTGGCAACAATTGATGCAAATCTACGCTCTCCGCCTAGATTAGTGAAGAGTAGCCTGCAAAGCATAGGAGTAAAAATTAATTTGTCAAACAAATTCAAAGACGTCTACTTTGAATGCAGCAACCATTTGCAACTGTCTCAACTAATTCAAATTGGCAAAAGCATTACTGGGGTATAAGGATTGTGTAGTTAACGGAGTTGTAACAAGTGTGAGAACAAGTGGAGACGTCACGAGTTTCCTATCACAATAGGATTGCATCAAGAATTCATTGTGTTGGTTATGAATGAACTTACTACACTTTTAAGTTGAAGTCCCTTAGTGTATGCTTTTTCGAGGACAGTATAGTTTTAGTGGATGAAATTAGTTGCGTAGTCAACACCAAGTAAGAAATATAGAAGGTTGCTTTAAATCTAAAGGACTGAGGCTAAGTCTAAAATAGAGTACATAGAGAGCAAGTTTAGTAAAAAGAGAAACAAGCATGACAGTTGTAACACGTAATAGTCAAGAGACAAATGGATGGCGTAACCATAAAATAGTTAGAGAAATACTTATTAAAAAAAATAACATGGTTAGAGAAAGAATATCCTCTTTGGAAGCCTAAGGTTAAGGCAAAATCCAAGAATAAGTGTCCACAGTGGTTAACTAGGGTTTACATTTTATTTTATGTTTTATTTCTTCATTCTAGAGTCAAGGGTATTTTTGTAATTCTACAACTGTTGGGTATGGGCCATGGGTTTTCATTTTTGACAAGTACAATTTTAATAATTGAAAAGGACAAAAGCACCAAGCAGTACACAAGATGAATACTGAAGGTGAATCAAAATCACTGAAAAGTATGGCAATCAAGAAATTCCAGCAAGCTAGAAAAAGAATGACCACTTAAAGTAGCCATCCACGCATAGAAAGTACTTAAAAACTGAGCTCCAAATTTGCAATAGATGGTTCCACGCCTTCGAAAGTGTGGCTATTCCGTTCCTTCCAGATAACCCACAAAATAAAAAGAGGGAAAGCAGTCAAATATCTCCGAAACTGTGGGCTTTGGTTTAATTCAATTAGAATTTGGTTTACTAGTTGAAGCAGAAGTCCTCATTCTACTAAAAGAAGTTAGAGTTAGGGTCTATGAGTTCTGTACTCAAAACAAGTTATAGTTGATCAATAAACTATTGAGTGTTTTGAGTATTGAAACACATTAGCCTTATTGATCTTTTTCCCTTCCTTTTCTCTTCGATTTTTTTTCCCTTGCAATACTATTTGCGGAACTGTTAACAGGTTGTGAAAAAAAATCGACTTATGTTTTTTTTTGTTCTTTTCAACCCTAAATGATATCTTCTCTGTTCTACTACAATCACACTCAATCTTGAACCCTAACCTTTCATCAACAATTCTACACCCTAGATCCACCCTAAACCCTAAACCCTCCACAACCACACACATTTGATGTAGGTCAAAGAGAGGTTGCCTTTTCTATTTCATTTCTGGGGAAAAGTTAAGAGTACAAGCTATTGTAGCCTTTTCTCCTTTTCTTTTTGCTAGGCCAAGCTATTGCAGCTATCATTTGAATATATGGCATTTAGTAACCTGTACTCAGGCGCTGAGGCTTGATTTGACCGATGAGTTCTTCCAAACTGTTGAATTGCTCGGTCAGCACTCCATGGAAGTTCTAGTGTCAAATGCACCCTTCTTTTCTGTCATTAAATAGTAAAATGAAAAAAAAAAAAAAAAAAAATGAGAAAAGGGAACAGCTTGAAAAGAAAATGGCGAACGAATTACATATCTGAATCCTCTAGGGATGTTCTTTTCAGTTCTTACTAAGAAGAAAATTGCAGTACGCATGCAGATGAGGTAGTTGAAAAACCATGCCCTGCATATGGGAAAATGTTTCACAAAATAAACATACCTGATTTGGGGCTCTTCTATCTGCCTGCAAAGAAACACCAGCTGACCCCGCTTCGGAAATGATGGCCACCAATTTCTTACCATCCATGAAGAGCTGCTTCTCATGCATGTTGACCATCTCCATTGTGATATCTTTTCTAAAGCAATATACAAAATAGTAACTTTTAGCCACCATGAAAAAAAATAAAAAAACGAAGAACCGTGAGGAAAAGGATGCCCAAACTCACGTGTTCCGTGCCTGGTAAGTTACACCTTTTCCACTAGCAGCCCTTACAAGCATGCCTCGCCTCCCTGTAATTTCTGACACTTTTTCAGGCCCTCCAAGCTGCATAAAGTTACATGCACGGTCAACAAGGATAATAGCATTAGATGCAGCAGAACTGCGCATGATTCCACTGTTAACTAAACAGATCCAATGTCCAGGTATAAAAAGTGAAGTTTGACAGTGCACACAAGAACAAAGACTAACATGTGAGGCAACAAATTACAATAATAAATTATCACACCCCCCCCCCCCCCCCTTTCTTTTACTCCCCCTCCCCCTCTTATCCATATTAAAAAGAATGTAGTCACCTTCCTCACAGATAGGCTTTGTTAACGAGAAAGTAGCTGTTGAGCTCTCAAAGAACTCAGGAAGTTACAACAGTATCACCACTCAACTAATGGCTTCAATCTGGAAAAACAGACATAAAGTTCACAGTTCTTAGTCTTTCAGGACTGAACCCACAGCCAACTGAAAAACAGAACCTAGCAAGTTGACAATGTCACCTAGGAAAGCCACATCCCATCTGCCAGCTATTAGGTACAGTGCTACAACATTTCCAGGTACTGGACTTCAAGTATTAACTCTGAGGTGGCCTATCGGTTGTGGAGCTTTGTTTTTTTAACTTTTAGCTTGGCCTGGGTTATGCCTAGTTCGGTTTCTGACTTGCTGTTTGGTTGGTGGAATTGGCTGGAGAAGCATTCGTCTCAGATCTGGAATTTAGTCCCGTTGTGCATCCTTTGGTGTATTTGGAAGGAGCGGAACCGGAGGACTTTTGAGGATTTGGATAGCTCTAGGGTTCAGTTGCTTGCTTCCTTTTGTGGAACTCTGTTTGATTGGTCTCGGGCGTGGGGACTCACGTCTAGTGATTCCCTCCCCTCTTTTCTTTGTTCCCTTCTCCTTTTGTAATTTCTTTGTTGTTTGGTTTTCTCTTTTCTTTCTCTTTGTTTTCTTCTTCTTGTATTTCTGGGTTGCTTTGTGTTTTCTCTTGTATTTTCCCTCGAATATATATCAATCTTACTTATCAAAAAAAAAAAATACTCTCAAGGGCAGAATATTGGAAAATGTTCACCCCAAATGTTGCTGCATTCACTTGGCCAATATTTTTTTGTTTGCCAATTCAAATCCCACTTCACAGGTCATTGACACCATACCCTGGTTAGGAAAGTCTTGTTTGATTTCAGAACTGCAGCTCATTTTGCATATTCAGTAACTTCAGCTGACTGCAGTTCTTGGGTTAGTGATGGAAATTGAATAATTAGGTCAGATACAATCATACAAAGAAGCATCTCATCAATCTTCACAGGTTCCCAAACCAGAAGCATAGAGGTTGACTGCAGATGCTATATGCAAAACAGTCTCTATATTAAGCCTATAACTGGTCATAGCCATGCTTCAACTCAATGCCAAAAAATCATGAAGCTATCCTTCTTCAGCAGAATTTTGGAGAACTTTTGAAAATCCATGGAATGCATACAAAACTACAAATATTCATACTAATACAACGTAAACAATTCATGAAAATGATAACGACATGTGGACACCACCTGATCAATAATGTCATCTAAAGGATTGTTTGGAAGACCCAAAGTACGAATAATCTCCAAAATTTTGGTCTTACGCTCCATAGCAGCTTCATACCTATGACCAAGGTTTAAACACATGTATTACTGCCTTAAGCAATTTGTAACTTAAAAAATTACCACCCCCAGACCCATAAACCCTCCAAAGATGAACAACTCTTGAAATAGGAAACCTCTTTAAAAGTTCGGTTAGATAGGCATGTCTTGCTTGAAGATATTCTTCTGTTTTTTCCTTGCATGAATGACATGACCAATCTCCGGTTACTATTTCCATGACAGGTGGGACTAAACAAGCAGGATGGAACAGTTGGGAACAACAGGAACATTGAAGCAATTTCTTCCTATCCTGCAGGGAAGAATGTAATCATTAGTAACATATTGCAGACTCTCAAGCCAGCTTGTTATGTCAAAAGAAATTACCTCTTCACAATTGCAAATATCGCAAATCTGAAACTCATCATCAGATTCAGTAGATTCATGAGCAGAATCAGCTGCATTGATTAAACAGAAACTTGGTGACAAGAATTCAAAGGAAAAAAAAAAAAACCATAGTGACAAGAAAGCAAGTACTTCAACAAGTTCACAACTTTTGTCTCAGCAGATAATATGCACCGCACCAAAAGCATTAACACCCAAGTAAAACATATATTATGAATGATATTATTGACAAAAAAATTGTTGCACCTACTAAACAGTCTAAAAGTGATGCACCCTATGAAAAGTCCAGTAGAAGATAAAGACAAGGAAAACAAGTAACAATTGAGAAACCTCCAGACACGAAAAAGGTCAGACATTGATGAAGGTCAAGGTCGGTAAACGGCACACCAAGTTTGCAAGTTAAATACAAATAAATAAAATCTGATTTGCAAAAGCTTTATAGTACAAAAGAGAAGGTAGTTGATAGATAAACGCAACAGATCCAACAGTGTCTAGTAAACTCACTATCAGATTCTTCATCACTTTCACCATCACTTGCAGGTTTCCATTTTGCAACTTTCCTAACCCTCCCCTTTATTGAGACACCGGGAGTCGCTGAGTGTCTTTTCCGTTGAAGCTCCTTTACACTTTCCTCTCCTATAATAAAATAAGAAAGTAACACTCAGTTACGAAGACTTATGAAAGATACAAAAAAAGCTCTAGATAACCAACTACATGCCTTGGAGAGGTTCAGGCTTTTCTGGCAAAGGATAATTTTCCTCCACAAATTTTAGCAATAGTTCTCGAGGTCCCGAAATAAAATCATCTAGTTCAATACCCTAGTTCAAGGCAAGGAATTAAAAAGCATTCAAATATGAATATCAAATAATCCAAAAAACATAGATTAGTAGTATACGCTTAGAACTAACACAAAACCAAAACGCACATATTTTGTCACAGCTTCCTCAGTCCGTGCCTCTCCAGTACTCTGAAGGCCAATCACCACACACTTATCTTCATTCAATGCTTGCTTAGCTAGTCTTACAGTAGCAGGCACCTTAGCTGACATACACATATGTCTAAAGAAACGCTACAACAGCACATGGAGAAACATAGCAACTATGTGAATAGAGTAAGAGCTTGAAAAAGAAATAAAAATTCAAATGAAATGCCATTAAAGCCAGTACCAATGACCCCGCATGTCATATACCTGATGGCTTGCCCAATATAATCGCCACAACTGACTATTAGGTTTCTCATTTGAAAGAACCGCACTTGCTGACAGCAATTCCACGCGTAACTCTGCCCAAAACTCTGCAGCCTTTTTATACATTTCCTAAGAAAAGCAAAGTAGGATGATAAAACTCTAGAGATCTATAGAAATTTCAAGAAACAAGAAAATTATAAATTGAATATTATATTGAAAATAAATAAGGACAATGCTTTATGGTGTTTAAAATGCGCTCATACGAGATATTGAATTTAGTTGTTCACAATGATCATTAAAAAAAATACACCTCAGCAAAAAAGAAGCAAAGCCTACAGAAAGCCACAAAAAAACATTTAAAAAACACATGCACATTCTTGTAGGAATCAGCAGTTCCCATCCCTTAAGCTCAAACCAGACAACTAGTACAATTTCCACTACACTGGTCACAATCATAATATTGCAAAGATTTTCTCTCTTTTTCACCCACAGCTACAGAATTCAGACAAACATGGATGCCTGCACATGTGTGTGTATTTAAAGTTGCATCTCCACGAAAGTACCTCCTCCATTCCCTTGGCTGGCCTACTCGAGGGGGCCCAATAGAACTTAAGCACAAGGTCTAACCAATTAACAAATTTTCCCACCCGGGGGGGGTGGGGTGGAGAACAACATCAAGGACAACAACCCAAATAAGCTCACCCAAGAGCAACCAAACAATGTGAGCAATTTTATGAATTACAGCCAAGTACCAACAATAATTTTCATTAAGCCAAGGCCAAAAACTGAGATTATGAAGCATGTACACACCAAATTACAACTGTTGCTTGCATTGGAAACATATACATATCAACTAATAACAACAAAAGGTGATTTTATTTATGCAGTGTCAATATAGCAAAGTAGTGCCTTATACCATCATTTCATCTTCTAATGGTGCTTCAACAACTTCAAACTCTGCTCCTTTGTAGCTAAGTGTACGACATACATACATCCCCCTGACATGTGGAGAACATATTTTTGATAAGTAACAAAAAATTTAAAACACCCATGTGCACCAGCGGTGTACTTGGGGAGTACAAGCAATCCCTCAAATTTAAATGCTCAAGTAAATCAAGCAGAGAAGAATGGGGAAGAGATTTAAAAGCAACATTCCATTATTAGCAAAACAAAATATTTTCTTTAATTTTACACAAAAAATAACCTTGCTTTCATGTCCATGGCAACAAGTTCCAATGCTCCAACACCACCCTTTTCAAGAGCATCTGCAAATAAATTTCTTTTAGAAAATGATGTGTGTTATTTTAACTAGTTTAAGTAGGACATTAACAAAGTGACATAAAAAAAAAAAATTTAAAAAAAAAAACACGAAAGTGATTGGGGGAAGAGAGTGTAAACAAATTGTATGAACAGTAACCATTAACCAAAAATGAAATATTATTACCTTCATCATTAATAAAGAGTAAATGAATTGATGAATTTTGTGCTAGTGTGTGGTGTGCATGGATGATGGATGCATGCATATATCTTTATACGATGAACTGCTTCAACTAAAGCCATGTGTTTCAACATGACACTGCAATTGAGATTGTCACTTGAGCCATTACTTGTCTGGCTAGTTAAATAATGATAGATAGGGAAAGGGATGACACAGAGTAGATAAGAGAAGCTAGCATGATTAAGTTATTGTAAGCAGCAACTACAGGTATTCTAACATTTAAAACACACAGACATTCCAGTTATAGTTTACTAATCCAAATATGATCATATCAACATCATATTCTACCCATACACTATATCCATATTCACGCTTCACAGGTTGGCATCATTTAAGTTGCCTTGCTGAGACACCATAACATGCTAAAACTGGGCTTTAAGCTTTAAAGCATGCCGGGTGCAGCAGGGATTCTGTTTAAGCTTATAACATGCACACATTTCGGACTATAATCAAGTGACACACAAGCATTCTATTAGCCATGTCAGCAATTTCGACAAGAAGATCATGGAAAGGATAGTAACAAGACACAGTACAAGAGGCATATTTAAGTTGAGGACCAAAATGAAATCACCCCTAAAAGTTGAGGACCAAAAGCATATTTAAGCCAAAATTATATGAAGTGGCAAAAAAAAGTAGCAAAGAACACTATCCAAGAGGAAAAATTTAAGAGTTTTTTTTTTTTTTGATAAGTAAGAATGATATATATACGAAGGGTTACTCTATGCCTGAAAAAACACAGAGCAACCTAGGAGATACAAGAAGAAGAAAACAAAGAGAAACAAAGACAACAAGAAAATTAGAAAAGGAAAAGGGAGCAAAGAAAAGAAGGGAGGGAATCGCAAGACGTGAGTCCCCACGCGCGCGACCAATCAAAGAGAGTTCCACTAAAAAAAACAAGCAAACTTATCATGAATCAAAGAGAGTTACTATGAATTATATAGCAAGTTAGGGACAAAGGATGGAGAAAAAAACAAATATAAATTTGCTAAGGCAAACAGAAATGAAAACAAACTTATCATAAACATTAGAAATGAAAACAAGAGACTTGAATTGTGCCAAGTGCCTTAAAGATGAAGATCAAATAGTGTTAGTAAAGGAAGAAATTAAATAGAGATGAAAGGATTATTATAAGAAACTTTATAATTGAAGAGATCCGTGAGATTGGAGCAATTTGAGTAAGCCAATAGAGGATAGAAACCTTAGAAGTACTTGGGTAAAAAAAGAAAATGGGAAAAGCAGAGTTTAAAGACACATTGAGGAGGATGAAAATGTTGGGAAAGGCCATGGACCCTAATGATATTCCCATTTAAGTTTAGAAAAGCTTGGGGTCATGTGGGTATATGCTAGTTGGCAAACATATTCAATAAGATCTTAAGTGCTAACAAAATGCCTACCTGAACGGAGGAGAAGCACCCTATTATATTTATAAGAACAAGATATTCAATATTGTACAAATTTGTGCAACTATGATGCTAATAATAAAGAGTTCAAGAAAAACAACGTTAAGTACCAAAGGATTCAATATTTGTGGTCTGGTTTAGCTGTGGGGATTTCATGGCACCTTCCATAGGCTACTTAGTTATTATTTAGTCTTAGTATTAAGTTTCTTTATTTTATTTTTATTTTTTGATAGGTAATCCGAAAACTTTTATAAATGATAGAAAAAAGAGGAATACAAGAAGTTCATGATGATGAACAACAAGAAATAGGCCTATCCCTAGCTGGTTCAGTTTTACTAAATTAGGGGCAGTTTTGGTAGGTTTCTAGTATTTAAGAAAGGCCTATCCATAGCTGTACCAAAGGTCCATGAGTTATTTTATGTTTTGAGTACTTTCCCTATTTGGTTTACAAGTTCTTAAGTACTTTTCTTTATTTTTAGTAATCCTAGTTGTTAGAAAATTAATTAAATTATTGAATTCACCATTTCCTAACAACTTAAACTTTTGGAAAAATTGGTAACTTAACAAAGTATCAGAGCAAGAGGCCTTGAGTTCAATCTTTATCTCCACTCTACATCCCACTTAAAATGTTAAAAATCTCACATGTTGGACCTTACTTATCAAATGGGAGTTTGGGCCCACACAATAGGGAAAGAGTTAGAATTATCATTAAATGGTAAAATTCAGGGGAAATCATACTTTATCTCCCTAAACTATACCCTCATTTACACTTACCACCCTGAATTTTCAGAATGCATGATTAACACCCTAAACTATAACTTATATTTCACTTTGCAACCTACCATCAATTGGCTATTAACTTGAACGAAAAAGCATGTCACGTGCGACTCATGTAACTCTGCACATGTGCCACAACATGAAAAGACCAAATTTTCCTTCTCCAATCCCTTAAAACAAAATCATTTAACAAATTTAACTCTTGTAGTGCCATGTAACCATTGTTTTTGAAGAGAGGCGATTCGGTGTTTTCATGTGGTGCCCCGTATGTAGAGGTTGCATGAGTGGCATGTGACATGCTTTTTCGTTTAAGTTAACAGCCCAATTAACTGTAAGGTACAAAGTGAAACACGAGTTATAGTTTGGGGTGGTAATTGTGCATTCTAAAAATTGAAGATGGTAAGTGTAATCGAGATATAGTTTAGGCCCTTCAGGGTGGTAGAGCGTAGTTACCCCTTAAATTTACAACTTTCAAACAACTTAAATTTTTGGAACAATCAATAATTTATCAAATTAGAATTATGGCTAAATGATTAGATTTATAATTTCTTAAAAAAATAAGTTTTTAGAACAATCGAAAATTTATTATGGTATCAGATCAGGAGATCCTAAGTTCGATCTATGTCTCCACTCTATCTCCCATTTAAAATGTTAAATCCCACATGTTGGGCCCTACAAATTAAGGTAGAGTTTGGGCCCACAAATGAGGGGAGAGGGTTAGAATATTAATTAAATGATTAAATTTTACATTTCCTACAATCAGTAACTAGGAATAAGTTAGTTAGGAATCCTAGTCCTTCTAAAAAAGGATTCAACAATAGCCTATATAAAGCAGTGTTGGTAAAAGTGCACTTAAGCGCAAAGCCTCAAGGCTCTAGTGCTTTTTGCCTCTAAAGCGAGGAGCATTCAACTTTTTCAGAAAGCCCAAAGCGTGATTTTCACCCTTTTTTATATTTTTCAAAAATCAACCAAAACTGAATTAAAACTATGGGATCTTGACATTATTAATATAATCCATTGATTTGGCATAATTTTAGTGTAACTTACTTATCCAAAAAAATATATATATTGAGTGTAACTTCTCTTGAAACCCACAACCCCTAGTTCTTCTCTATTTTTATTTTTATTTTTTCTTGGTTTATTCTCCCCAAAGCAATAGCCCACCCAGCTTTTTCTTCTTCTATTTTTCCCCTTTTAAATATCTGCTCAATACAAATTACCAGACTGTTATTTCCTAATATTCCTAGCTCATTCATGGGGAAAAAAAAAATAAGAGTATGATATAATATATTTGTGATAATTTTTTTAGTTACTTTAGTAGTTGATGTTGAACATAGCAAACTACTTCTTATAATCTTATAGTCATTAAGTGATTAGATTATTAACTATTATTAGTAATTAGTCATAGGGAATTATGGCTATTGGAGATTTAAGAAAGGTTACAGGGAAATATTCATATCTAGCTGATCCAAAAAATTAAAATGACTTGACTAACAATTTTTGTGTTAAAAACACAAACATTACAAAAGTAGGGCTTATATAAATGTTATATAAATTATATAAAATGTTTTATTTCAATTTATATGATAATTTGATCATTTGATTGTTATCTTTCTCATTAATAATTATTTTTAAATTTATTAAATTATTTTTTTAAAACATGTGCTTCACTTCAATTCTAGCAACCCATTTAAGTTGAGGATATGATTTCCAAGTGTTCTTCTTTATTTCATGTTTAAGTCATTCTTTAATACCAAAAAGTCATCAATAAATCCCATATTCTCATTAACTAAACCCCTAAACATCCACTCATGTTAAAGAACCTTTCAAGATCTCAACAAGAAATATAATTTAGTGCTAAGTTTCTAAAGATACTACATCAAAATTGGTAGCAGAGCCCATTCAAGCTTCCGTCTTGTCTTAGATTTGGTATCAGAGCAAGTTTCGCCATAGTGCTTGACATCATGGGAGATCCTATACAAGTGGATTGACTTAGCAAGATGGTAAGGTGCTTCTAGGAGAAAAATTCTTCAATGACACCTTCAAGATTTTCTGCTTGATTGGTTGTATACTCTTGAGCAAGGTGAGTGCATGTGATTGATTATGCAAAGCTATAGAAGAAATTATTTATTATTTTTGAAGTTGTAGAAGGTGAACCTATGACTATTGCTCGATTCAGGAGTGGGCTGAGGTATGAAATTAAAAAGGAGATGTCTCATGTGTATTTTTTTTTTCATTTGTGAAACTGTCTCATGTGTACTTAAAAGATCTTGAAGATGCTCTACAGAAACTGCCCTTTTGCAACTTTGTATTCCAATGCCTAGGAGCTTGGAACACGTTGAAAATTCAATTTGGTTAAAACCCTAAAAAAAAGGTGCGTAAGGGGGAAAAAGGAGAGAGTAAATTTTTTTTTTGATAAGTAAGAAAGATGTATATTCAATATAGATAAAAAATGATATAAAATAAAACAAAAAAAAAAAAAGCACAATTATGCATAGCTATGACTTAAGAGACAAGAAAACACACTCAAAAAATCACGGAAATTTATGAAACTTGTTCCAGCTCCCCAAAGACCAAGGCGGACCATATAACCCATATTGCGTGGTTCAGATGCACCAGTTGCTGAGCAATAAACAACACGAGCTTCAGGAAGTCGAGCCTGTGATATTCAAATTTTGAACATTTTAAGAGTTAGTGGATGCCCAGTTTTACTATTATCTGCCTGCATCTAGTTTTTTAGGACAAACCTGCAGATCAAGAACTGCTTCACCCGTACGTGTTGGCTGACTTCCAGCTTCTGGTACCAAATTTTTGGCTTTGTGGCACTACAATGAAGCCATTGACCCTTAGCAATGAAAGGTAAAATATATATATATATATATATATATTGAAACCTTGGAGCACTTAATTGCATCAGTTACACAACTTAAAAAATAACATTTCCAAAGAACAAAAGTCTAGTACCTCATCAAATATGACAAGACCATCAAATCCTGATGCACACCACTGCACAAGCTGCAGCAGACGAGACCGACCTTTCTCAGAAGATGCTATGAGGCTGCTGTATGTCAAAAATACAACTCCCTCCTTGATCCCAACGGACTTTGAATCAAGCTTAGAATAAGGCAGCTTGTTCAAAGCATGCACTACAAACATAAAATATATTACAGCAATCAGGCAAGGAATAACAGCAATAATCCTATAAACATTTCAAAAATCCTCAAAATAAGAAACCCAAATCTATACTTAGTAGTTGAGACGATAGTGCCCTACAAGTAATATTCTTCTTTAAATTATTTTAACAAATTGATCACTTACATGTGAAGAATTAAACCAAGCAAAATCAAACAACAAAATGAGGCAACCATATAGAAAGCAAACAAGAAAAAAAAAAAATCAAAATTCCCAAATACACTGAGAAACCATGCAAAAAAATATACTTGAAATGCAATTAAATATATATTTTTTACTTAAATATAATTGCTACAATTACTCCCCAGTGCTCCACAATTAAAATTGTGTGGAAATTGTAAACAATGAGGATCTCTTTATTTTTCTCTACAAGTGAATAAGTCATGAAACTCGCATCACATCTATCCTTTCTAGTTCTTTCAATCGCCACCCCATCCTCAAATTTATTAAGTGTAATGCCAATCTTGATAAAGCCTTTACATTTGCAGATTTACAACACTCTAATGAGAATATTTTATATACTAAAACAACCAAATTATTGCCGTATATATTACTTCTGGTATAATTTTTTTTACCTTCAATACAATTTGCTCCCACATCATCCAAGTCTCTTCTAGCATCAAACTTCAAGTCTGAACCAACAGAAATCCACCTGTGTAAGATCATTGAATATAGGAAAAAATAATTACAAAACACGATTGAAATATATTTCAAGTACTGCCCAGCAGAATATGCAGTTATCTTTCCTCCCAAGGGGAAGGGAAGGTTTCAAAATATATATATATATATATATATATATATGATAAGAATCTAAGCATGCACACAGAGATTGCAACTGAACATACAATGATTTCCTCCTCCCATGGTGCCAGTTTTCCCATATTAAACCTGCAATTGTTCGGCCTTTACCCACACCAGCTCCATCTCCGACAAAGAATCCCGCCCTAGTACCAGTGGGAAGGTGCTGGAGGTGTCTCTGTCATGGAAACTCACATTATCTTACAAGTAAAGGAGCATTCAAAGAATTATAACCATGTGTTTTATAAAAGCTACCTGACAAGCATAGACCAATGTCTCAATTTGCAAACATGACAAAGCTTTGGAGCTTTCCAAGTCGTCTCTGATTGTTAGATCATAAGTTGGCTCAGGTGGCTGAACTGCAGATAAGGATGATGTCTCCACAATAGGATCTGGATGGGGAGGGCCAATAGATAGTTTCGGAGGGCGCTGCAAAAAGATTCATGCAAGAATCATCAGAAATTCTGGTTTGAAAGTTTCAACTGAAATGTCAAGTCACTAAAAGAAAAGAGAGAAAATGCCCAAATAGCATTTCTTATGTCTTGAATAACAAATCACTCACATAGTCTGTGAACGTCTCTCCCACCAAGCCACCTTCATCTTCTTCTCGCTCTACTTCAATGGCTACCTGACAAAGTACAATGTAAATGGGAGAACAGAAGTACTTATCAAAAAAAAAGAGAGAACAGAAGTGTGGGTGGAAACAAACCAAAATGACTTTAAAATAAAAATCAATCGGAAAAAAAAGTCTTCCTAAACAATTAATGATGATGGCATGTACAAATTTCACAAATTAAAAGCAGATATTTGCGTGAGGATCACTGAAAATAGGAACCTTTAAGGACTCCTTGCTGCCAGCAACATTGAAGCAAAGGTATCAAGTGTCACTACGGTTAAGACTAGGGTTTGAAGACCAACAAGATCCGAGGATCTGGTTGCTATACAAAGTAAGCTGCATTTGGTGACAATTTGTAATAGGGGCAGACCTACTTGCCCGAAGTGATTGGTGGAAAATTATATGGTTTTCATTCGCATTTTTGAGGCATGCCTTTGTTCTTTGGCTTGCTATGAGGAAAAGGCTTACCACAAGGGGAAAATTAGCTCAGTGGAGAATCAAGGTGAAATGAGTTGTTACTACTGCAGAAGTAATATGGAAGATAGAGAGCATTTATTCTTCCAATGCAGCTTAACTGGCAGGATATGGAGAGAAGCTATGAGATGCTGCTTAATTGAGAATCCTGAACTGGATGGAGTACATTGTTTGATTGGGATCTAGTTAGCTTGAAGGCTATAACTGATAACATGCAAAATTGGGTGCAGCAGTCTACCACATCTGGTCCCTGAGGATGCAAAAACACATGGAGGCCAAGACTAAAAGTAAAGAGCTGATGATGCAAACAATTAAGAGGAAAGTTAAAGTAAGAATTTGTGATAAGGAAACATCAATAAATCGGAGATTAATGAAGCTTTATGTAGAAAATGAGAGATTCCTGGCAGTATTCTTAGCAGGAAGGCCCCTTAGTGTAATCAATAGCTTTATCATGGTTGGATCCTGGCTGTGGGTGTAGTTCTGAATGAGTGATGAAAAGTTGCAATGATTTGTATTGTACAAGGGATGGGACTCCACTGCCTTGATAATTAATTACTTAAATTGGTAATTCCTATTTTTCCTAAAGCAAGCATGAAAAACCTAGAGTTGTAAAGTTTGGTGGCATTTTTTTTTTAAATAGAAAACTGAATCAATGAAAATGTAAGGGAAGCCTTGAAATTGCTAAATAAAGAAGAGGTTCACCTATTCAGGGGCTTGTATAACTGCTAATAGCATTCAGTTTTGGGGGAGGATTTCTTGCATTTCTCTTAAGGGTATCCAGCACATTTATTAAACTAAGATGAGGTGCTTTAGCCGTTGACCAAATACAGAAAATGAAATCCTATCCTCTAACATAAATATATAGTGCAATCCAATTTGTGATAGCATACAATTTCACAAATTGGGAAAACTCTTAACCCTAATGTGCCTTCTTTTATTGAATGAAGACTGCATGTACAAAATTTGACACAAAGGAGTCTGAAGAAGTTCAAGAAGAAAATTATGTACACAAGAGTAGTAACTCAATAAAATCTGGTATGGAATTACTATTAGTAAAACCCCATGCAAGGGACTACTCAAAGAAAGATCTATGGAACAATGCTATCAAAAGAGTCACCAAAGTTTTCATATCCTCCAACGTACAATGGTTTCGTTCCATCCACAATGTCCACACCAAATATAACAGCACTAAGTTCAAAGTATCTGAGAAAAGTTTATCAACCCAATTCCTCCAGCCACACAAGAGATCAAGGACTTTTTCCAGTAACATCCATTGCATTTAAGACAAAACTCCACAAATCAAATGCAACAATGCAGATGAACAATAAATGATGCACCATCTCCCTTCCAACCTCCTACTCAATATATTGCCGCCTTCTCCTCGAGGGATATTTGAATAAAGAAGAATAAGGAAGGAAGCTACCACCCAAACTCCCAATCATTAAAATCAAAAGGAATGATTACATCCCGACTCCTCATTTCCCCTACGGTCTGTCTATCCAGCATAGAAGCAACCAATGCCTCTCTAGCAATGGAGCATTCAAACAAAACCAGAAAAAACTCCTTCAAAGAATGATCCCCACACCATCTGTCATGCCGAAAACAAATACAAGAACCATCTCCCACATCAAAGTGTAAACACTGTAAAAGTATGTCCTAAACTACTACCCCATCCTAATGCTTTTCCATAAGCCACACCCATATGTTCTTCAAACAGGTTTCTAACTCGAACCACCCAATTCCTCACCATACTTCATAGCTACAAAACACCTCAACAAATTTGTTTTTCTTCTGTTTTAAATTGCCATAGCCATTTTCTCATTAGGGCTTGGTTAAAGGTTCCTATCATCCTAACCGTCAAGCAACCATTAGTAATAGGAATGCAAACCATACCCACCCCACCAAATGGTACTTGAACTGATCACCTATCATTGAGAGACAATCTAATAGACCTTATACATCTATTCAAAAGATAAAATAATCATAAGTGCATAAAGTGATTTTGAGTCACCTTTTGCTGTATTTGATTGGTTGCCCTATTTTTCTTCATAAGAGTTAGTGACGCATGTTCTTTATGTCTACACAATGATCTTTTTCTTCTGTTGGACATCAAATTAGAGGAAAATGTAGATGTATGGCAAACATGATAATGAATCCATTCATATGCTAAGTCAAAATTGGATTGGCGCCTTCTATTGTTTAATTCAAAAAAATATATGTACATGCACTCATGTTTTCTCGGTGGTGATTGTAGGTAAATAAATTTCAAACTGCAAAAATGTTTATCCTTATTGATAAGTTACACATGCACCTAGTGAATTTTGAACCCGTTATTATTATTGAAGAGTCTATGACTTTGTATAGAATTGAGCAGCAAAAGAAGAAAACACGCGACGGGCCCTGAATAGTCTCGTGAATATACATAGTCAACCCCAAAATTTTCAGACTAAGACTTGGCTTTGTTGTTGTTGTTGTTGTTGTTGTTGTTGTATTATAAATAGAACTTCTACAAACATAACAGCATTATATGTTATGCTATATGAGTCAATGCTAAACCATTTCTTGTAGTATAGGGTTTCTTTCCATTTCTAGCGCACTCTGGTTGAGGAGTTTGATCTACTAGGTAATAATGGCCAGTGGATAAGGGTGTATGCAGAGTATGATTCCTCTCAAGAGACCCACTCTGCCAATGTCGCACGAATCTTCACACCTCCCTTATGATGACTTCTCTTATCTTTCAAACGATATCAGTAACGTTTCAATTAAAACGAAACGAATCCTAAATTCACATCTGTATCAATCAAACAATGTACATCCTCCCACATCAAACACAACTCATCCTCGTCAATAACTCTAACAATATAACCATATATGCAACCAATTCAATCGTTTAAGAAAAACCTCTACACTTGGCTTTGCTATTCCTGTAGTATTATAAATAGAACCAATATAAACATAAAAGCAATACATGTTAATCTGCATCAATCAAACAATGTATATCATCTCGCGCCAAATACAACTCATATATGCAATCAATTCAATCATTTTAAGCAATTCCACCAATAGTAACACTGGAACTAGTAGCAAAAAAGACAGTCACAAAAACCTAATCAATTGAATGAAATTTTACAGAGAGAAAAAAGAAGCAAAACCTCGTTGATTTCCTCGGGAGGCGGAGGCGGAGTCGGGCGAGGTTGATAGAACTGCTTGAGCTTCGACAAATCGACCGCGAGGTCAACGTTGCACTGAGGGCAAGTGAACCTAGCCAAGCCGTGAGGGACATTGAGAATGGCCTTGCAGTGAGCGCAGGGCACCTGGATCTTCGTCGGATCGATGCCGTGCGCCGGCACGTGTTGCTGCTGCGACGAAGGAGGCGCGGGGAGAATCAGAGGCGGAGGAGGCAGAGACGGAGAGTAAGAGGGAGGAACCGCAGGAGGAGGAGGCGGCGTCGTTGCGGCGGCGGCGGCGGAGGTCTTGAATTGGACTTTCATGAGCTCCGGAGGAAGCATCTGAGGCAATTGACAAGTCGGACAAACGAACTCCGTCACGCCAGGCGCCACCGTCAAGATCAGTTTACAACCGGCGCATCGAACCTGGACTCCGCCTGCTCCGACGGTAGAAGGCGGCGGCGCCGGAGCGATTGGCGGAGGAGGCGCCGACGGCTGACTCATAATTTGAGTGATTCGAGAACGATCACTCTCTCGCTCTCTCTCTCTCTCTCGTACTCAGAAATGCAATGATGTATGGAGTGTAGAGAGAGAGAGAGAGAGAGTGTGTGTGTGTAGTGTTTTGTGTTGTGTATAGGAATAGATAGGAGGTTAGGGCGCGAAGAGGGTTTGGGGATTTTTTTTTTTTTGCTTTCTTTTCTTCTTCGTTGGCGTTGGCGTTGGCGCTTCGTGTTTTTTGTCTCTCTTTTTCTTTTGTAAGTATTGTATTGTATTTTGGTGGGTTAACCAAAAATGAGACCTGTGACGTTTGAAATGGATCATTCTCTCGCCTTTTTAACTGCTAACAGTACTCTCTTTTCTCACGTGACATTTTCACGTGATCATAATTTTTTTTTTTTTTAATTTTAGTTCTCTTACTTAATCGTCAAAAACTTTACTAATTAAATTATCTGAAACTCATATTTTCTTTCTTTTTTAATCTTTATAAAACTGAAAAAATAAAATATTAAGGCAAATTACTAGTGCTGAAAATAAGTTAACCCGCTTATGAACAACTCTATAAAAAGTTTGTTTATGTTTGTTTTTTTATAAATGAATCAAATTTAGTAATTAATTTTAGGTTTGTTTAATAAACAAGCTGAACTCAAACAAAAAAGAAATTATGCATGAGCATGCTCATGAATAAGAGGAATCTCGAGAGACAACAAGCCAAGTTTTTGCTGGTTTATATGGCTTAGTAATACAGCTTGATGTGAGCGTGAAAAATGAATTAATATCTTACTAAATATTTACTTAATTGGGAGTTAAGACCTCGTGTCTGAATCAAATGAGTTCAACAATCAATAATGTATTTGTATTGAATCTTAAGCGCAAGAGATTGATATTGAGCTCTAGTTTGGCTTGATTAATGAATTAAGTCATTAAGCTCGAACTCTGATTGACTAATGAATTAAGTCAAACTAAGCTCAAGCTTAAGCCAAGTTTGAACATTCAATACTTGATAAAACTCGGCTTATTTACAATCCTACAAATTGCATATAAATCACCCATAATTTATAATTTTATACTAGCCTCATTGTCACACACACTATGCGTGTGCTCAAAGTGAAAATTTTTTTTTTTTTAATGTCAAAATTTTCCATTCATCTCACTCTTGGCTTTTTTCATGATGGAGAAAAGCCTCAACCCCAAATTGGGATTAATAGAAAACTTTGAAAAGAAATCTATATGCACGCAATTTGGTTAGCCTTCTTTTCAAGGGAAGTAAAAGCACCAATTTATTTTACCTCTTCTTCCAAAGGTTCTATATAATCTTCAACTTAAGATATGATTTACCAAGATTGTTATGTTTTATATACTCTTGATTTGGTTTAGTTAAAGTTCGGAAGAATACATATATGGTTATGTGGGGAGTAAAAAGGCTCAGGCGGGCATATGGGCCTTTGGACTGTAGCATGGAGGGCCAACCTGCTCTTGAGCTAAGAATTTATTAGCTCTGCGAATTGGACCATACGCTGAGGGTCTGAGGATACAGCCGAGGGCGAGTTTCTCCTCGGACAGATCCAAGGTAACTCAGAACTTCATTATGAAGGTCAAGACACAACTCTGGAAAGACTAATGATTAAAGGTGGGAGTCCTTGAATGTTGTAGACACACCAGTGTTAGGAAAATATCATATGCAAAGGCTGTCACCTCCACATTAAAGACTCTGCACCTACCTCCTTGGCCGCATTAATGGAAAAGTGACCCCTGAACAGTGGAACTGAAACTTCTGGTCACTATTCAAAGGCATTAAGAAAAGAAATATCTAGGGGAAGGGGGTGGGAGCAACACGTGAAAAAAGTATCAGAAAAGAGAGTATTTAAGGGGGAACGTAGAACAAAGAAGAAGAGGATTTTTTGTAATTTTTAGTAGAAAAAAGAGAAATAATACAAAGATAGTCCTCGGCTTACGTCTGAGGAGGTCTATTTGCAATTATCATTTGTTATTTACAAGTATTTGTAGATCTTAGCTTGTTATCAAGTCCTCAGTACTTCTAACCTGGATTTCAAGCCCACAATCTACCAAATTTTATTGTTTAAGGCTCATTGGGCCTGAGTCCGTAATAGTCTTTGGGTCCAGGTGCAATTGTGCACTTACAGGTTATATGGCTTGCTTATGTTATTTGCCTATATTTTATTTAAGAGTTGGATAATCAAATAATGATAGGATTGATGGTTAGGTTAGTCTTTAAATAAATCATGTCTACTTATAGTAGATAAAGATAAATTTCTTTTGAATTCAATTGTTAGCTTAATCTTGTAAGTTATCTATTTATATGGCTTAATGTTGGATAATAAATTAGACTGAAAAGTATTATTACAATTATTAAGCGAAATTTTTACTTTAAAGATCTAGTCTCCTTCAAAGAAGTCCATTTTATCAAATTAGGAGGTCTTGATTCCCTCAAAGCAACAAGTAAAGAAAATAGATAAGAAGTCCATTTTATCATATTTAACAGGTCTTGATTCCCTAAGCAACCAATAAAGAAATTAGATCCTCAAGTTCAATATTTGAGCCTGTATGGGGACAGATATTGCTTGTGTAATTAATATAACTAACGGTGGAGGTACTTCCACTGTGAATAGAGCACAGTAGAATTTCAAGCATATATTGGGAAATTGCCTTTGCACATTTCTTTCTTTCTATTAATCTTTTGCTTCAGTTTGTTGTTTTAAAAGCCTCACTTGACTGTTCAATTTAATTTATATGATTGTGTGCATACAAAAGAAATAAAAGCTGTACATTCACTAACATTAATGTTGTAGTAATCATGCAATGTTTCTAATAAATTATGGTTAAGGCTTCCAAGCACTAGGGAACATTGCTTTTGCCTGTCCATACTCGAGTATGGATTACACTCTGTTAATATATGAACAACTGAACATGTTTAAACAACACCAAGATTCACATCCCCCTGGCAAATAAAACAAAGCTCAATTAATCATTCACTAAATCTCTAGGAGTTAAGGAGAAAACCAAGATTAAAAAAAATGTTTATTTATTATTAATGAGCCCAATTCATTGATTTTTGGATATAACCAAACCTAGTTAAATTTCAATATCACCTTTCATTCTTATAAAAAAGAATTATCTATATATCCCCTTTCATAGAAGATTTCTTACCACTTTTCCAGGGGTTTTCACTGGTTTGTCGCACACATTGATGATCTTAAAGGGCCTGAAAATCGGCTAGGCCACTCACTGATCTAGCATGCGCACTTATGCATGAATTATATTCATATGCACTCTCTCCCTTTTTGTTTGCTTATCAAAAAAAAGAAAGTTTCTTTCCCGACTTTTTCTTTCATCTGCCTCATTAATTTTTACAAAATCAATTCTAAACAAAGCAATGGAACTCTAAAGTGGTTCAAAAATACATGCATTGTGATCATAAAGTTCAAACATTGACATTCGTTAAAACTTTAATTTACTTTCAAATGTATGAAACTAGCCCTGGACCAAAAAAATGATCTTTTTTTGTTTCCAATAAAAATGCTGGAAATGTTAACAAAAGCATGCACATACACAAAACAAAGACTAAGAAAGAAAAACATAAACTAACAAGTTTATGAATAGATCTAGTAGCTAGGTCTTCTCATTCTCTTCGAGACTCGTCGAGCAGTGATGCTTCCTGAAGAATTGGCATGTCTTGTGTCATCCTCAGACTGATCACTCCCCTTATGCAGAAGGCGAGAATATCGAGTAACCTCGAGCTTTAGGTTCCCGACCATCCATATAAGGTCCTGCACCTCAGCATTTGTGATCTGCAATCAAGTGAAAATGTTAGAACATAGGAGTATTGCAAAAGAGACAAACACTTAAAAGTGAAAGACCATTTACCTGACGAGTCCCAAGGGCTAGTGGATACCCCATCACATTTTTCTTCCGGGGTATTGGTACCTCTTTGATGGCACCATCCTTTGTGAAGACAGGTACGGTCCAAGAAGGAAAGACTGGCTCTTTCCCCTGGAATCGAGAAGGAGTTGGAGCCTCGTCTGAATGATCACCTAAAGAGCACTCCTAAAAGAATCGAAACAAATGGTTAAAAGTGAGGAATATAAACTTATAGTCAAAGATGCAGAGATTGAAGGTCCCATAGTTGAGCTGATGACCAAGCAATCACAAGGATTACATAAATTATAACTATGCTAGGAACGCAACCTTTAGTACAACTCAACATGTGGTAAGTTGTGGCATAAAGTCATGTCAAAAGTTGTGTCCCTAGCATTATTACATAAAATTTAGTTTTGTATATAAAATTGATCATAACTTGTAAAATAAAAACCCAATTAAAAATAGTTTTGACCTTATTAGGACACATAATAGTCTCATTGTATGCGCAAAGCGTGTGTGATGAGTTTTTTTTTTGGGGATCTAGTGTCATCATTTTCAATTTTTCTTTTTTTAAATTTTAGATAAGTTCATTTTAAAAATATGGATTAGTAGAAAACTGTCATATTTTGTAACATTTTAAGTTGAGTTGGAAATATATTTTTACCAAGTTGTCCTCAAGTTTTTTCCCTATAAAACCTAATGTTTAGGTATATTTCTGAACCACATAAAAGTCTCGTCCAAAGAGGGGAATCCATAATATAGAAGATAACTAGATCTTTAAACTCACATGACTATTACTATAATAAATTAGATTTTACATGTGAGCCCAAAAAAAACCTTGAATAAACAAATTTCGAAAATATTAAGAAATTAATCTAGAACTTAATGAGCAAAAAATGGAGTGTCTTAGGTGGGTAGTGCTCTAATATTTCTAGGTCACCGTATGTAGCTAGTTTGTGGAGGCATATAAGAAATGGTAGAGTAAATTCTAGAAGTTGTTTAGTTTAAGATGGGTATGGGTCGAGAATCAATTTCATGTGGGACAACTTGTCTAATGATGCTTATGCTAGATTTTACAACTTACAAGGGATAAAGATGAAAAGGTGGTAGATTACTTAGAATGGAAGAATGGGGGCTTATTAATATTGGATCCTATTTTTGTCTGTTCTTTACAGGATTGGGGATTAGAGTCCATGACTACATTTTCAAAGATAGATCTGTTGTTTAGATTAATGCCATAAAATAGTATAGCATGATTTTTATTCCTTCAACAAGTATGGGATTCCAAGTTAAAAATTATTACAAGAGCTTTGAAATGGGATGTGGGGGGGGGGGGGGAGAATTTGAAATGGGGTGTTTTTTTTTTTGGGTATGGACAGATATGATGGGAAAAATCCTTAAAATAGGAAGGATATTATGATCATGGATTGGTGTTGTACGAGTGTAGGATGGATAGGATTTGGTTAATCATTTAGTTCTCCATTGTAGTGTTGCTCGTGAGCTATGCAAGGAGTTCATTTTGTTCATGGTACTAGTAAATGGAATCCTAGGATGAACCTTATATCTCTTCAAAGTGTAAAGGTATACATATTATAAATCTTATTAGAACCGCCCGTGTTTTATCAGAAGCTTGTGATTTAGTTTTTGGTACAACAAATAAGGGAAAGCAATTCTTAATTGTTGATACCAAAAATAAAGCAGCAGATTCAGCTCTGTTTAGTTGTGATTAACTAGGTGATACCATGTACATACGGTAGACAGTCTTTTTGATGTTGGAAACAAAGGTTTGATAATCACAAAGGAATTGACATTGAAAGGCCATTCTCATATGCTTTATGTACTGTATTTAGAGAGAAATGAATGAGTAAACATTTGTGGGAAATGGGATACCAGTGGACAGATTGAAGAATGTTATCTTAAAGACTACAAAAATGGACCAATAATGCCATGAATCAGACTCCCTCCTTTACCTTTCTTTCCTTAGACTAGTTGAATTTTAGTACTTAATAATGTTTTATTGTCTTTTTTTTTTTTGGCATTAGAGTGATGTTTCTTGAGTTTATGAGATATATGAAAATGTCTTCACTGCCAGGGCCGGCCCAAGGCCTAGGCCTAAGGCTCCACCAAATAACAAAATTTCTCTTATGAAAAAGGCCTCACTTTCCATGGTTAGAGACCCAAATTTTTATAAAATTATATATATTTTTTAAAGGTTGTACATTTTTTTATTAAAGATATTAAGGATACTACAAACTTTACTATTGGCTTACAAATTGCCATGTTACTAATTACAAAAAAACGATATAAATATTTATTAGTTAAATTGATGAATTTTATCAATGAGAGTTAATATCACATTATATTTTATAGTGCTTTAATTAGCGCATTTTTCTTTTTCATTTCTATTAAGACTTTCAAAGTACGAAATCAATAGAACCTTAACCCAATTGAAACCCTAAAATATTTCAAAAAGATGTTGCAAATGTGTTAAATCCTCAATTATAAATTAATCTCTCCTAATAGTTTGAGACTTTAATTTTTGTAAATTGATATCCTACAAGACTACACACCAAATAATATCTATCTCTTTCTCTCTTAAAAACAAGATACAAAAGTAAAAATTAAATTACAACTTTACTTAACTATGCATCGTCATATATCCAAAATAAAGTATTTTTTTTAATCATAATATATTTTTATATTTTTATTAATATTTATAGTTCAACTATGATATTCAATTCTCTATATGTGAAATCAACATTAGTTTAATTGGTTTTTTTTTAAGAATAAGTTTAGTTGGTATTATTCATCAAATTATGTATTTAATGTATCAAAATAACTTTGATTTGTTTAATATTAAATAATTTTGTTTAAATTAATATTTATATATTAAAGGCCCGCCTTAGGCCCCAAATTATGTTGGGTCGTCCCTGATCACTGCTAAGCAATATAAAACCATTGTCTAAGTGCTATAGTAATTTAAGGGGGTGTTTGGTAGTGTAGTTTAAAATGAGATTTTTGTAATTTTTTGAAATACGTGTGGGTGAAAAAATATGTGTAATGTTATTAAAATGTAAAAATGTGAGTTTGAGATGATTAAACAAACAGGCCCTAAGAATTTGTGAAATCAAAACTACAATATTAACCTTTTATTACAGATTTAGAGCAACCTTAGAAATCTTACGAGAATTTTATGATTTCTTATTTGTTTTCTGGTTTAGACCATGGATTTAAAGATTATATTCTTGCTAGTGAGTTCTTACCTACAAACGCTAATGCTTATTCTTGATTATTGCACTTATCCTTGAGAATAAACTCCATCATTCCTTAAGGTCTTCTTTTCAGTTTTAAGCAGCAAAGGTCTTGGTAATTCTAGTGGTGATAGTGGAAGAAATGGTTTTCGCGGTAATTCTTGCGGTGGTCATGCAGGTTGTAAATTTTGTGGTAGTTCTCATGGTAATGGTCGCCATTCTATTGGAAATGGTGATATAGGATGTGCTGTCACTATGGTATTTCCAATCATGCATCAAGTCATTAATGGTAAAACCCATAACCTGTTCTACTATATCCATCTGGGCATGCAACTCATGGTTTTGGTTCTCATGATGCACCCATTAATCAACTTAGTGAGCATGTTCAACCAGTACACACCACACTTTCCTCTTCTTCCACTGCTTCATTTGATGATTCAAGTAATGTTGCATGTGTGGTCAATAAATTCCCTCTTAGGTCATTGATTCCAATTCTAACAATGCATCTATCTCATCTTCTTCTTTCGATTTGATTCCTTTTAGGCACTATATCATTTTAGCTAATGGTTCTTCATGACATGTTCTTTATATATCTTTTCTCATCCCATTAGTCATAACATTTAGGGTCCGTTTGGATAAAACTTATTGTTGAAAACTAAAAACTGAATACACTGTAGCAAAATAATTTTTAAATGTGTGAATAGTACCGTGAGACTCATTTTTAATAAAAAAAATTCTGTAAAGTGAAGTTTGTGGGTCCCATGAACAGTACAAGAGACCCACAAATGTGCTGAAAGTCAACAAAATGCGGCTACTGTTCATGCACAGTAACATGAACAGTAGCCTTGTCCCCCCTGACCCGTGCTCCAGCAGCTGAAGAAGAAAAAAAAAAAAAAAACAGAAAACTCAGACGCAGAAAACGCTGTATCCAAACGCCCTCTTAGGGTCTGTTTGGATAGAACTTATTGCTGAAAACTGAAAACTGAAAACACTGTAGCAAAATAATTTTAAAATGTGTGAATAGTACTGCGGGACCCATTTTTAATGAAAAAGTTGCTGAAAAGTGAAATTTGTGGGTCCGTGAACAGTGCACGGATGCACTGTTCACAGAAGACGGGGTCAACAACTGCGACTGGAAAAAAAAACTAAAATCGTTGAAACGCAAAACGCAGCCTGTTTCAGCAGAATCCAAACGCCCTCTTAGGGTCTGTTTGGATAGAACTTATTGCTGAAAACTAAAAACTGAAAACACTGTAGCAAAATAATTTTTTAATGTATAAAAAAACACTGTTCACTCTTTTTTTACTGTTCATATGCCTTGGTACACTGTTCATGTCCCATGAACAGTGCACCAAGCGCTGGTCTTAAATAAAAAAAAAAAAAAAAAAAAAAAACGCAAACGCAACAGGTAAATGGGGATCCAAACGGGCACTTAGTCTCTTAAAAGTATTTTGACAAACAATTTTTACTACCGTGTAAGAATGAAGCTAAAATAATGTATTTATTAATTTAATTTATTATGAAAGCTGACTTCTTATTCGTGATTGCTAGTTGTAATATGCACCAAATTTAGCTCCACATAAAAATTATTAATAACAGACTAACAGTTACTCATATTGGCTTCTAGCTTCTTGAGAGCTTGGTACATCAAATGATGTTTTCATGAGTTAATTAAGATTGATAAATAGTTTTGGATATATTCTATTATTTATGATTTAATTATAGAATGGTGTATTGGAAAACTACTAGAAAAGTGTTTTAAGAGCCTTAATTTTTTTTAGAAATTGTTAGATTTATTTAAATGCATCAGTGAAATCTTGTTAGCTAATATTCTTGAGCGTGTGAGATGCACCTTACAAAGGCAAGGCCACAATACCAATGGTATTATACCACGATGAAAAGCTCACATGTTAATTTTATTTTGTTAAGTTTATATAATATTTTTATTTCATATGGTAAACAACATAATTAAAAACGTTATTAATTATTTTCTATTTGTTATTGGTTTTATAAAAATATTTTATTAAATTAAATGACAAAAACTCAACTCACTGGCACAGTATTAAGTATTGAGTATTGACTATATAACCGCACTAATTCGTACATAAATAATACATTAATTATCTATTTAACCAATCAAATGTTTGAACAGTCGAAAACATTACTATTTTTTTCTTGAATCTCCAATTTTATAACAATAAATTATTATAGCATGATAATAATACACACACGTGTAACAAACTCTATGTATTTCCTAATTATTAAATTATATAAAATTATAATTTATAACTCTAACCATTTAACCATATATGTAACCAATTTACAATCATTTAAGAAAAACCTCTATACTTATTGGCTTTGTTGTTGGCCTTGTATTATAAATTGAACCATTATAAACATAACAGCAATACCTGTTTAACAACCATATATAATTTAAGCAATTCCACCAAATATTAACACTAGTACTAGCACTGGCATTAGTAGCAAACAAAGACTGTCACAAAACCTAATCAACTGAATGAAATTTACAGTGAGAAAAGAAGCAAAACCTCATTGATTTCCTCTGGAGGCGGAGGCGGAGGCCTTGGGCGAGGTTGGAAGAACTGCTTCTTGAGCTTGGACAAATCGACAGCGAGGTCAACGTTGCACTGAGGGCAAGAATATTTCAACGTTGCATCCATTAATTACAGTTCAGAGTTCTGATCGAGGGAGAGATATTATTGATCATGCGTATAGGATGAAGCTAGTGATGGCCATGTAGCTAGATGTAATTATGTCACATGCATGATCAAATACTGAAGGCAGCAACTAAAGTGGAAAACTTAAAAGTTGTAGTGTGATTATTCGGAGGTAGAATAGGGTTGGTGAAAACTTTGAAAAAAAACAAATAGAAGTAAGCTTTTTTAGATTATGAGGGCGTTTGGAACCCAAGTCCGCGTCCCACGTTCGCGTTTTGCTTCTTTTTTTTCTTCTTTTTTTTAACCCAGCCGCAAAGTTTGACTTTTCAGCCATAAACAGTGCACAAATACACTGTTTATGGATCTCACAAATTTTACTTTTTAGCAACTTTTTCATTAAAAATGGGTCCCACAATACTATTCACACATTTAAAAATTATTTTGCTATAGTATTTTCAGTTTCAGCAAAATAAATTTTATCCAAACGGACTCTATGTTTGTTTGAATGGAGAGGAAGAAAAATATATAATAAGACCCAGAGAGAGAAGCTCATGATACCCGTCACGTTGGATTTCACCTCCAAATTGTTGGCTTCTCTGCTTTTCTTTTCTTTTTCCTTTGATTTTTTCTTTCTCGGTTAATGTCTGGAACAGGTTTTTCCCTTATAAAATTTTAAAGTTAAGCTTCCTAGATCATATTTGTCAAAACGGTGAATAAGTTTTTTTTAATTGTGCATCATACCATATTAATGTATTGTAAGATATCGATTCACTTTATGAAATTTATAAAGAATTATATATAGATATAAATATATAAAATGTATATTTATTATAGATTTGGAATGTATTTAACAGATGATCAATTTAATCATTATTTATGCAATAATATTTTACAAAGATAAGTAAATAAATTAAGAGATTGATTAACGAGTGCCCTTAGGGTATTCATTACAACATCATTTTATGAAAAATTTAATATCACATTCATGAGAAATATAAAAAATATGTTAAAAAATCAATTAATTTTTCTTTTCTTATAAAATTTTTCTAAAAATATTTTTAAAACCAATACCCTTAATGCATTTATTAACTTTTCGCATAAATTAACTTCAAATATCTTTATGACATCAACATTCAAATCGATCAAATTCAAAAGTGATGACATATACGTTATATATATAAGCCAAAATTTCATGGGAGAGAGAGAGAGAGAGATCTAAAGACAAACAAAATACTAATGGAAATTCTATTTAACAAGTTCCAACGAAGTAACCCAATAATTTGGCCACCAAGATAAGCCCAACAAGTTGATGCATCAGAAGAAGTCAAAGGCATAACAGTAAACAAAATTATGATTTATATCTCATTTACCAAAAACATGAGCTGCTCTACTAATATTGGGGTCATGTTAACGAATGCTCTTAGGGCATTGGTTAATAATTTATTTTAAGAAAGTTTTGACACCACTTTTATGAAAAATGAAAAAATTATCAAAACATTAATTGTTTTATTTTCTTTTCCCATAAAAACTTTCTTTAAATAGATTATTAACCAATGCCCTAAGGGCATTTATTAGCATTTCCCTTAATATTTCCCTTAATATTGATATACAACCCGAACTAAACTTGCAATGATATCTCCCAAAATAGGAGAAATTATACAATCCTCTAGTGGACCACGTCATTTGTCCATCATTCCACTAAAAGACTCCCACTTGTTTAAAATTGCTGAGTCAGTAATAAGTTTCTGATTAAAAAAAAATTTCTAACTCAACAATTTTAAACAAGTGTAACTTTTTTAGTGGAATAGTGGACCACGTCACTTGTCCACCATGTGGACCTTATAATTTCTCCCAAAATAGGTTCAACTTTCTATTATGAATAAGATCATTCACATCAACTTGAAAGCAATTATGAATAAGATCATTCACATCAACTTTAATGCAGTTTTAGCTAAATTTAGTTTAAAAAATCCAACTTTTGCTATTTTAACAAGCTTAAATTCACACACTTATGTCAGACTCAATATTTGTTTTTCTCTTCCATTTAAATATTACCTTTTATCTCTCAAAAAAAAATTATTGATTCCCCCCCCCCCCACCATCCAATTAATAGCAACAACACCTTCTCCTTCCACAAAAATCCTATACATTCACAAAATAAGAGTCTGTAACTTTTCCCCCACCGTTCTTCAATACTGAATTGATTGGTACCATTCCAAACCAATCCAAGCTTCAAGCTTGGATAAATTTCATACAACTCACATCATGACCAAATCCTCAGGAGTTTGGCAATAACTTCATCGTGTTGAGCTTCATTGTGATAGCTTCACTAGAGAATTTTTGTAACCCAATTTTTGAGAGTTTGGTAAGTGCCTCATCCTTAGAAGTTCAGCAAGTACCTCATCCTTGGCTCGTCGATCTCTAATCTTCCTAGAGAATTGTGTCTAGCCTAAGTTCGTGGTCCAAGGTTTGATTCCTTTGGAGAAGTTAGTCACCAGAATGGGCCAGTTAATATTGTGCCTATTTTCATTTGAGGCCCAACATTACTTGGGTTTAAAACTACTTCCCTGTAGACTTGATAATATACTTGTATTAGATTTCAAGCTCAAAAGCTTAATATTGAGTTAAAGCTTAGCTTGATTATTAAATCAAGCTAAGTTAAGACAAGCTCAAACTTTTGGACTATCTGACAAATTCAAGCTTAAACATAGTTTGTAAGCTTGTATCAAGCTCAATCCAAGCTTGAGCAATTTATATTTGGTGTCAAGTCAAGATTGAACATTCAATACTCCACAAAACTCAGCTCGTTTATGTTGGCGCAAGCACCCACGCATAGTGGTTTCTTCATGGGAAGTATTGATCGGCCAAAAGTGGACCAAACGAAGGGTGAAAATGGAGTTACCACCTAATCATTTATGTCTAGGAACCAAATTAGGCCTTTTGGGCCACTCATTTACATGCATAGGTCTGCATACTAGATTATGGGTCTGGAGTTTGGGTATAACTTGAGAAGGTGTTAGGCTCCCAAGATTGCCCGACTTGTGGACTAGCCTTCATAATATGTTGCTAGACCATATTTAATTAAAGAGTTTATTAAGAAAGCTCTAATCCTTAACCTAAAGATACATCATTCACTTAAATATAATAACACACATAACATGTTAAAGATCACATAACAACTAAAAAGAAACACATTAAAACCACAATCAAACATGAAAAATAATTAAACACAGTTAATTAACTTAATTAGAGTCAAACAGAATCACACATAACATGTGAAAATGATTAATTAAATAATAACAAGATTTTTGCCATAATCTGGGTTTAGGGTGCGTACACATACTCAACTATGTGTAAGCATGGTTGAAACCATGCGCACGCATCCTTCGCATAGAATCCAAAAGAATCACATTTTTACAAATTTAATCATAGGCATTAACACAAATTAAAGAAGCATGTTAGAAACTGTAAATACTAAACTAACATAAAACAAATAAAACAAAGCATCAACATAAACAAACAAACACGAAACAAACCAAATAATATATTAAACAACATTAAAAGCAAAAACATGTCAAACTAACCTAGGGATTGAAATAACAATATAAGAGCAAAGAAAGAAAAGAAGAAAGAAGAAAAGATCATAAACAACCTAAAACCAAATTAATACATATCAAAAGAATTAAAATCAACAAACAAATTAGATATAACAAATCAAAGAAACTACAATAAGAAACTCATGTGAATCATATTAAACAAAGGAGAGGTTCATGGAAAGAACACTCACCTTGCATAGGATCATGGGTTTGAGGTTGTTTAATCAACTCCTTGTTGGAAATATTTTAGTAAATAAAAATTATTGATACAACAAATAATATCCTAAGTAATTAGCAAGAATATAAAATAAGAATAGATTAAAACAATCTTACAATGCTATAGAATCACGCTGCAAAAGCGTTGTCCTTAAAGGTTAATTCGTGTCACCCAGAGTAAAACTTGGTGCAATTGGTTCTCTTGGCCAAACAAACCCCCAGGATTATACTATAACGTCAACTTTCATGATAGACGTACTTCCACTAATGGAAGTTCAAGAACAACCCTCTATTGTCTTTCCTTTAAACAAAAATATAATTGTAGAGAAATATGTGGGAGAGTAAGAGATTATAAATTGTTTATGTAGAAATATAAAGTAATATAAAAGACTTATATGAATGGTGTAGTGATAGGTATTATATAGGTTATTCATGACAATAATGGTTTATTGTTATTGGTTACTTAATAACTCATAAAAGCTCAATAGCTATATCATCCATTATTATGTAGCGACTATTTTTCTCATAATTTCCCAATGTCTCTTTTACTCATAAATCCCCAATGGATAGAAAATAAATAATAATCAAAATATTTAGAACACACACCTACACAAACAATCTCCCACATGCATGTTATAAACACAAAATAGGAAAGACAAGCAATTAAAGAAAGCATGCGTCGAAAGAAAGGGAATAAAAAGAAAGAGAAGAAAGTTCCGTTCTCTGGCTCCCTACTTTTTGTTAGAGTATTCACATTGGTGGAGTAATAAATTCAGCAATATGGTTCTATAAAAAACTATTTTATCTATTTTACGTTTTCACTTTATAAAACGCCCAACATAAGTGGTTTTATTTTAACTTTCAATACAATAAAATAATATAAGCAATACAATAAAATAATATTTTTTTTATTACATATGAGCTATAGTGTGAACATGCGAATGAGCTATACTGTGAACACATGAATATTAATAGTAGAAAGTAGTGTGAGCACGTGAATAATAATACAAGGAGCGTGAACACATGAATAAAATAGTAATTTTTTTTTTATAACATTTGAGCTACTGTGCACAGTCAAAAGTAGTTGTGCACGATAGCTGTAGAGCTAAATTATTGAGCTTTGGCTCTACCAATATAGACATAATTTTGTACTTAGTGTACGTTTGGATACACGTTTTCTCCTCCACGTTTGTCTTGTACATTTTGTATGGGTCCCGTGCACTGTTCACGAGACCCGCAAACTATTTTTTTTTATTAAAAAAACAACTTTAAACTGGGCCCACACATTATATACGCATTTAAAAATTATTTTGTTACAGTATTTTCAGTTTTCAGTAATAAACGATATCTAAACATCTTAATAGTACTAAAAATAATAATATGACTTTTTAACCCCACCCATAAAAATACTCTTATATGAAAAACACCACCGCATCAAATTTGGGTTCATTTAGATACAACTGAAAGCTGAAAATATTATAACAAAATAATTTTTAAATATGTAAATAATACCGTTGGACCGATTTTTAATGAAAAAATTATTGAAAAGTGTTTACGCGACCCACTGACACAAAGAAAAGTCAAAAATTACGGAAAAGAAGGAAAGATAGAAATGGCAGCGAATGCACTGCTCATGCGTCTCTTTCCCAAAAAAAAAAAAAAGAAAAAAAAAAACAGAAGAAGGCTGAAACGCAATTTCACAAAACGCGTTCAGCCTTCTCCAAACATTACCAAATGTCACCGTCAATCAAAACATTTGTTAATAAAAACTGGCCCCTTCATTAAGCTATATAAACTAAAAATACGCATAACGAATAAAACGTGAGACAGAAACTGCATAAGATTTGGAGAAGAAGACTAAAGATAAGAAGCATGGTGAACCGAAAAACTTATTTCGGTCGAAGATTTTCAATTCCAAATCCAGATCCAGATCCAGATCCAAATCCAAAAGCCATAGATCCGAACGGCGAGAAGGTAACGGAGCTCCGGCTGGAACTCGCCGGATCCGGAACCAGTGTCACTTTCTTGGAGCTTCTGATTACCGAGTCAAGGCTTTGGATCGCCAGATCATGGTCCGCCGAGTACGCTCTATAACTTTTCATGTGCCCGCTGTGCCTCCGACGAGTTCAACAGCGAGTTATCCGAGTCGATCGTCCAACTCAGAACGAAAGCTCGTCGGATCTAGCGAGTTGACGCCGCACATACCGAGTCAACTATACTGAGTCGACTCGGATTACTCGAGTTTGAACTCACCGGAACCGGAGTTGATTGAATTTTGTAAATACTGTGTACCTTCATGATTGTTGGGTTTTCTACTTTTCGTAGCTTTTTAAAAGTGGCTGAGATGTGAACTTTTAATATGCGGTAGTCACTTTACAAGTATAAATATTTATACAGTGTGAGGTAAAAAGTTGGGTTTAAATTTCTAGAAGGAAGTTTTACACATATACACTAAGAGGGCATTTGGATCCGCATTTGCGTGTTCACATCTACTTTTTTTTATCCAGCCGCATATTTTGACTTTTTAACAGTAAATAGTGTATAAATGTACTGTTTATAGTTTCACAAATTTCACTTTTTAATAACTTTTTTATTAAAAATGTGTCTCACGATACTATTTACACATTTAAAAATTATTTTACTATAATATTTTTAGTTTTTAATTTCAACAAAATAAGTTTTATTCAAAGAATAGAAATTCTAGTAAAAAAAATTACGTACTGAAATGTCAACTTTTAATTGGTGGCACGTAGCGCACGTTAAAAAAAAAAAAAAAAAAAGTACAGATAAGGTTTCTCTGGACCCTCCGCGGCCCAATCAAATAAATTCATCAGTGGAATATCATAAAAAGAAGAGTCGCCCCACAAAACCTTTTATAAAAAATAATATGCTATTGTTTGTATTTAGGCATATAGCATCCCATCAATTCTCACCAAACATTAGGTGCTAATTATTATTGTATAGGCTAAGTACCTACTTTAGAAATTTATATACGCTAAGTTATAAACTTTCGTATACACTTTAGTCTAAATTATATATATTATAGTGAGTTTTAATTAGTAAAATTTTTAATAATTAAATAAGAAGTTTATAATTTATTTATATCAAAAATTGATTAGTGTCTATTATTAAGAACGGGTGGCGTGACAGTTGAATAAAAAATTAAAACATAAAAGTCTGTTTACAGCGAAAACCATTAGTGTCTTACTCTATATATATATATATATATATAAATATATCAAAATTGGTTCTTGATTCTCACGCCTTTCAGTCCCTCCTCCCTCACAATACACGCTGACAACTCAAAAGTCACTCACTATCGAATTTGATGCTCCCCTCCCTTCTAAGCAAAGCTCATAGAACAAAGCAACACTGAGAATCTTATCTTTCTTGTGTTTTTCATTTAACACAGGTAATTTTTTTTTCTTTTAATTTTGAACGAATAGTAAAATAGTATTTATTTTTGTGCACTCTTATATCCATGTTTGGTAGGTTTTACTGAAAGAAGATGAGAAATGGGTGGCAGATTTTCATCACGTAATAATAGCAGGAGTAGAAGTAGGCCGAGAAGTGTTGCAAGTTCAGAGGAACCAAGAACGGGTTCGTCTCATCATCATCATCATAATAATAATCCTGTTTCAGCTGTTATATCCAGACTACCATCAATGACTAGTACCAGCCATGGACCAAAAATAGGAGGAGGAGGAAGGTCTTCAGCCAAGAAGAAATATGGTTACATCCCTGATAATTTCCATACCCTTGAAGAGGTTAGTGTCCTTAATTTTGTCTAATTGTCTCTTTCTAATAGTCTTTGTGTGAAAGTAGTCTTTGCTAAACAAAAAAATTGAAAGCTAAGAACATATTCATCACTTATTTTTTTTTGTTGGGTTTATCTTGTTTTCAATGGCCATGACAAATTGGGTTTTTTTATTAGTTATCAATTGTGTGAGATTCTAAAATTTTTATCCATTTATTTTGAAGTAAAGGGCTTACAAAATAGAGGGCTTAAATTTTTTAAATCTTATCTAATGGTCTTGGATGACTTAAAAAACCAAAAGTCAATATCTAGTTATCTAGACTCAAGTTTTATTTTTGAATTTTATTCTAAAATATATTATTATTATTATTATAATATTATATTTTGATTTATTAATTTTTGTATGGAAGAGGGATATCAATTCAAAATGATGTTTGGGCCCATGATTCTTTAATTTTTCTGGCTATTTGCGCCTGTGAAGTTTTCAAATTTGGATATATAAAGCTTGGTACCAAACAATGTTGGTTTTCTCAAAAAGTTTGTTTGCTTTATGGATTAGAGCCGTTTGCTTCTTTAGTTATTAATGATAACATATCAACTTTTGCTTCGCTGGAAAACATTTTCCGTAATTTTCTTGTTTAGTGCAGAAGAAAACATTGTCCAACAAAACAAGAGAAATATAAATAACATTTCCTTTTTTGTCTACACCTTTTCGTTCTTTTCTGCGACAACCACCCACCCACCTATTGTTATTATTGCCACCACTATCTTTGAGGAAACATAAATAACTTTTTGTTTTTGATAATTTAAGAACAAGAAATATGCCAAAATTCAAAACTAAATTAAAAAAAAAAAAATTGTAGTAGTATGTATTTAGTATTAACAAAAAGAAGTACACGTGAATCATTGAGGGTAGTCCTACAATGTTGACTATAGGTTTCAAACTTACGACAGTATAGATTTAGATTTCACCTTAGGAACTATTAGACCAACCCTTTGAGATAAAATCAACTATTACCTTTTTAATAAACCAAATCAAAGTCCATTAAAATGTCTTTCTACCATTTTGTTACAAACCTAGTTTTGATAATATTCTTGGTTGAAAATGTTCATTCCATAGATGTCTTAGAAACTCAAAGAATTGATAGGCTACTTAGTAAATAATTCATTAGGTAGACAAATCCACATTACCCAAATCACGAAATACCAAACTTTTAATTTGGGTCACAAATAAGCAAAAGAACTAACCTATCATACCAAACACATTTTTTAATCAAAGAATATTTTTTTGTTAAGAGATTTGCTTTTGTTTTGTTGATAGAAATGGGGATTTTTTTTGGAAGGGACCATCAATCTCAAATATGGGTTATATAATATTTATGTTGTGGGTTTCGTTTAGCTCAATTGGTAAGGTTATATGACCATTAGACGCCATAGGTTGAAGCTCAATTAGAAAAAGACAAAAACATATAAGTTACATGACTAATTTAATTTTTGAGGTTTTTGGGGGACAAAATTTCAATTTTGGAGTTGACCAATTGAAAGAAATCAAGGAGGGCATGCCCCTTCTGGTCTCTCACTAGTTCTGTCCCTACCATCATCGGTATACCCCGCCATTGTTACTACCACTTATTACCGTACCACTTATCAATTGTTTCTATTACCATCATTGCATCTATATGAATATATTAATGATTTTTCGTGTGATCTAAACAATTAAAAATATTTTCCAATAATATTTACAATCGAATATGGAAGAACAAGTCATTTTCCCACTAAAAGGAAAATATTTTCTACGGAAAACAAATGGAGCATTTATCTTCTAATTTGATTTCAATAGTCTCTGTCTTTTTGTTTTTGTTTTTATGTTTTTAAAAATATTTTGTAGAAAATTTCACTCATTTTTATTATTAAATATGCTTCTATTAATAATGAAATAAACAAAAACAATGCCATTTGTTGGGGAATTATTATAGTTGGACCATCATGGCATAGCAGTTTAAATTTACTAAATTTATTTACAAAAGTCATAAATCATGGATTTTTTTTCAATAAGCTTCAACTCAAATGTGTGTAAATTCTACCATTTTTTTTTATAAGGTAAAATAATAATTTAGGGATAGCTGAATATTTGATAGGCGAGAGTAGATCATATTAGGGGTATTTGACATATCATAGAACAAAGTTTTTTTTTTTTTTTTTTTGATAAGATAGAACAAGGTTAATTGAGAATAATATAATTGGTTTTAATTGTTAATGTTCAAAATGGGATTTGACATAGTCCCTTAAAAAGTTAGTTTTATCTTAATTTATTTTTAAAAAATTACATTCACTCTAAAATTAATAGTATAAGTTTTCAATGCTATATTCCCCACATTTTTATATTTAAACTTTTTATATGTATGGTCCGATATGATTCTAGATAAAATTGATATAATATAAAAGCATTTTAAAATAAAAGTAGCTTTGTGTTTGATTCAGTTTACACTTAGATTTGAATCAATTTTGTGACTTTGCCAAACACTTCCTTAAACCATCAAACCAAATATATAATATATGTATATCTTTAGGAACAAATCTTAGGTATATTACGTTGGGTTTTCTAATTAAAATTTAATTAAAATTCAAACATATTGTTATATTAAATTTAATTGTCCTTAAAAAAGAAAAGAAAAGAATTGAAAATATTGTACTATATTTAATTGAGAAACCTTAATATATTACACTTGATGCACAATATTTAACTTTTGTCCATATATTTATACGAAATAAGTGTGAGACACTAGGAAATGTCCCTGAAGCATTTACACAGAAGACACTAGGAAATATTAGCTATCCTAAAGACCATTAATCAGATCAAGACATTAATCGGTTTTTGGTGTAGGCAAAGATTAAACTCCAAATCTCTTATTCGATCATAAGAAATTTTACTAGTTGAATTAACTGGAACCCACAAATGGGTGAGTTACCAATTTTCAATAAATTTATACCCTCTCCATTCCAGTTTGTTTGTCCTTTATTCTATTTTAGGATGTCCCAAAATATTGTTCTGTTTTTAAAAATAAAAGTTATTAGTTTACTAATGTTCCTATTATACCTCTACTTTATTTTCAAAACTATTTGAAAAGAAAATTAGCAAATATTTAAAAAATCAATCTAATTAGGTTACTTTTTTTAGTTGCCTCATTAAGAATAACTCTTTTTTTTTAAAAAAAAAAAACTGATCAATTGATTTAAGGGTAGTTTTGTAAATTTATACATTCTTATATAACAGACAAAATAATAAATAAATTTCTTTTAAAATGTTAGACTTTACGAACATAACAAACAAATTGGCACAGGTCTTTAAGGAATATACTTATTTCTTTGTCAAAAAAAAAAGAATATACTTATTTGATTACTTATTAAAGAACAAAAAAAGAATATATTTATTTGACTTATTCAAGCTGTAAAATATTCTACATCCACAACAAGGCAAGTGTTTCCCGGCGGACCACGTGGTGTATACTTTAAAATCAAATCTTCCATTCATTCGAAAAAGACTTTTAGGTAAATGACGTCAACGCGTTTCCTTTTAAATAAAGGAAAGGTCCACTACACTTATTGCTAATATGATTGCATTTCCTGTAGTTAAACCAGTGCGCCTCACGTTGCTTCTCTGTGTGACCCTCCACTTACGCAAAATAATTTGAATATGAGAGACCCACAAAAAAGAAAAAAAAGTATGAGATACGGGACGGACATGTTTCATGATTTGGGTTTGTCATTTGATCTCTAACAACTAACTGTGTGTTAGTACTCTTTATGTTCAATCTCCAAAAAATAATAAGTGAGTTTCTTATTGATCGGATATAAGATCTTGTCTAAAAGCAGGTAGGGTAGCGTGCTACTATGATCACGTTCAAATAAGGAAGTCACACTAGTTGTCCCTCTTAATCCATTTTTTGTTAAAAAAAAAAGTGTAAAGAATTTGAATATGAGACCCACCAAAAAGAACAAGTAACATGAAACACGTCAGTCCTCACTGTCAAAGTAGTGTACCACAGGCTATTTTTTATTAAAGTACCCATTGTCACAGTTAAGGCATTCTTAAGGTGTTTGGTAGAGTAGTTTAAGATGGATTTTTGTAGTTTTTAAAAATTTGTGTGGGTGAAAAAATGTGTGAAAAAATGTGTAAAGTTGTTTAAAATGTAAAAATGTGAGTTTGAAAAGATCTACTAAACAGGCTCAAAATAATTAGTCCCCACCCATAGCATGAAAAAATTTGAATTAAAATATTTAAGTATAACAATATGATACATATTTAGAAATTATGTAAAGGGAAATTTTAGTAGAATTTGTTTAGTTTTAAGTTTTTTGGGAAAATTCTAATAAATTATCCAAAGGTTTGAGTTAATACCAATTCGATCCAAGATTTTTTAAAAATAACTAATTTGGTCATTAGAAGACAATTGTGTCACTGACTCTATTTAGCACCATTACTTTATTTGAGGGAAGTACACTAATTAGAACAGTCTATATACATAATTACATAACCAAAATTTTTGATTGATTGTCAAGTCTAATTGAGAAAAGAATACAAGGCTTCCTTGGCTTTCTCTGCATTTTTGTAATTTTGGGAGGAGAGAGACATGAAATAGGAGCAATTATACATGTTTAGCCCAATTGAGCTAACCTCAAGCATGTAAAGTGCCAAATTTAAAACCACGGGTAGGCAACCTAAATTTCAGTTAAACCACAAATGGATAAGTTGTAATTAGCCCTATATATTTATAATGATAATGTTGAAAAATGTGAATAAGTCAAGTTCTCAATTTATTTTTATGGGAAAATTACATAAACCTTGAGAAATAATCTCCCTGAATGTTGTGATAAGCACAACATAAACAAATACATCTCCGTAATGCCTTTACACTGTTGTTGGCTTAGCTTATGATGTTTCTGAGTTTTGGGTGAATCAGATTACTCAATGACAAAATAGAGATTTCATTGATAAGCCAACTGCAAATTAGGAACATTATCGCTTAAACCATCTTAGGTAGGGGTGTCCAGATCCGATCATGACTCGCCGGACCGACCAACCTGCTCGATCCCCACCCGAGCTCAACCTGAACCGACGCTCTTGTAGGTTGGTTTCGGGTTTTTGCACCCAAAGCCCGACGCCAGCGGGTCGAGTGATGGGTTTTCTTCTCCAAAACCCGAGCCACCCGACCCGACGAAGGCTCTATACAAGTTCGGTGAAATCGCGCTCAAATCTGAGGAGATCCAACGAGTTCTCAACCATATTTGGTGAGATTTAGCCAGATCCAGCCATTCTCAGCAGATTTTAGCGATTTTGGTGTAAATTTCGTGCGATTTTGATGCAGATCTGGTGAGTTTTTACATATTCCGACGATGATTTGCAGATTCCGGCAATGATTTACAGATTCCGGCGATGATTTTGTAGCTCCGACGATGACCCGATCTCCATCCGAACAGACCCGATCTCCACCCGAACCCAAAACTGACCTAACCGATTGATGCCGGTGGTCGGTTTCGGGTCACTTTTCTGTCCACCCGCCGCCGGCGGGTCGGGTTCAGGCTGGGTTGAAAACCGACCCGGCCCGACCCGTGGACACCCCTAATCTTAGGTTCATCCACAAAATTTAGGGTCACTTAAGGGTAAACTAGGGATTTCATTGTTTATGTAAAGCAAAAAATAGGGTCACTCAAGAGCAGAATAGGAGTTTTATGTTTTTGTTACACATTCACCTTTTATAAAATTATTAATTTGAGGTGCAGTATAACGTAGTATATTCCTTTTGATTGTAGATAATTTTTTCTCTTTAAAAATTAAACAATTTATAAAAGTAATTTATATTTTTCTATTTTTTACAAATATGTAATTTATCATTTTTAGGTATTTTTGATTTACTCAAATAATTGACAGATACAATGACTCCTTCAAATAAATAGACAAGTAGATTGTGTTTTTTGATATAAACTCAAATTCTCACTTCCAAACTAACAAGGATTAACTAAAAAAAAAAAATCAAACCAAAGCTATAAAAAGGGAAAGAGAGAATTTGTGATGGGGAACTCAAAAAATATAACACTAAAATGTATCAATTGAAAGTAGAGATATTAAATTTGTCAAACTAAAGTAGAGTTGCAAGAAAGAATCAAAAAACTAGAGAGAGAGATAGCATAATCACATTTTTTTTGGGAGAAAATATGAGAGAGAATAGTAAATTTATAGAATAAAATATAATGAGAATAATATTCAAAATAAAAGGTAGGAGTTATAAGCACCAAATTATCCAAATCATACTATGTAATAGAATAATATTATATTATTATAGGGTCATGTTAACAGGTACCCTTAGGGCAACTGTTAATAATCATTTTAGGAAATTTTTTATTTTACTTTCACGGGAAATAAAAAAAGCCGTCAAAAAAATTAATTGCTCTTTTCTTTTCTTATAAAAATTTTAATTTTTTTTAAACCAATGCCTTTTGGGCATTCATTAATTTTTCCCATCATTATATATCATATTTTTAATAATATAGAATTACATCTAACAATCAAAGAAAAAAAATATAACAGTTTTATTTATTTTTAGTTGATACTCACCAAAAAAAAATAAAAAAAATTCCACTATTGTATTCATTTTCATATGCTAATGTAGTATTCAAGGCCAAGTTGAAGGGTCCAATTCTGCTCCTGCTTAAAGAACCATGTCATTTTCATCAACTTTACGAGATAAAAATAAGAGATAATTACAGTAAATCCACTTGTGGTATGTCTCGTTTTTACTTTGCCTATCCGTAGTTCAATCATTTATACTTTGCCTACCTGAGGTTAGTTCCATTAGCCTTCCGTAACCCAACTCTCCGTTTGCTATTAGAAAAACACATTTTTAGACAAGATCAAATATAACAAGAATAAAAAAAACTAGGGTTTTTCATTGCTCATGAACTTTAATGAGAACATGGAGGAACGACGTACCAATCAAATGGCTCAATGAATTTTTTTTTTTAATCTATAACAATATCAACAATTTCACAACAACTCAAAATTTTGAACCAAATTTTATTAGAAGACCAACATCTCAAAACAACCAGCAACGTTATCAATAAAGAGAGAGTGGGATAGAAATAAGCCAATAACTGAAGTGTGAGGTATAGAAAAATCCAGCCGTGGGTTTGGATCATGGTAGATTAGCTATGGGTTTTAGTGTCATTTCCCTCAATCATTGACGCCACCTCAGCGGCAAGTTCCTCCACCTCAGCGGCAAGTTCCTCCTCCTCAGCAGCGAGCTCCTCCATCGGACCTCCATGGCCGACCCTTCAAGCTCCCACAATAAATCTCATCGAGCCCTCTCTCTCACTCTAAACTTGAGCTTAGTCTCTCTAAGCCCTTGGCCTGAGCTCTCTCTAAACCCCTGTTCTCTCACCTCTAAAACGAACTCCATGGCTGCCCCTCACATCGATGTCACCACCTCAGGTGGTCTCGCCTCATCAGACCCTCACCGAGCCCTCACCAAACCCGAGCTCCCTCTCTCTAATCTCTGAAACCCTCTTTGGCAAAGCCTCCCTCAGACTTCCATGTCATCCATCTCCAATCAACAACCACCACCACTTCACGGTGGTTCCTTTGCCCTCTGCGTCTCGGCCTAACCCGGGTTTTAGGGTTTTGTTAATGGTGGGTTTGATTGAAAGGTTGGGATATAAAATTTGAAATGGGATGTGGGAAGAAAGGATGAGTGAGACAGAGAGGGAAATTAGAGATTAAGAGAGAGGTACAAGTGAGATAGAGAAATGATGAACCAGATGTCTTGTTTTTAGAGGAGATCGACATAAAAGTGAAGATAAAATACATTTTTACCCCTAATTTTACCCCTGATTTTAACAAGAAAATATTTTCTAAAATAAATCCTAATTAATACCTAAACATAATAGGAACCTAATTTGGTTTTAAAAGCACCTAAAAACAAGGAAATAATAACCCTAAACCTAAAATAACAAAAATTACATAGAAATACCAAAATTAATGAATTACAAAAACTAAATTATAGATTCTATTCTACATCAAATCCCTCAACCTGAACAAAAAAAAAAAAACTCATCCTTTTGTTGATAATTGAGATCTAAAATCTTCTGCTTCAAATAAACAAATACTTTGGATGGTTTAGTAACTTGATATGATTTTGAAACTTGTATCCTTCATATATTGTAGCATAAAATTTATTCTCCTTTGCCTTCAATTTATTTACAACATCAATCAACAAAAAGTTGTTGATAAAATCAAAAATTTCTACTCCAAGAAAATCAACCAATTGTGTAGTCATCTTTAGCCAATCAACCGAAACCTAGGCACTACGAGTTATTGACTCATCCTCATATTTGACCTCAATTTAATCTTCCACAATATTCTTAATAATTACCATATTTTGATTTTCACCATTATTCACAATCAACTCAATCTTCTTTTCTTTGACGTCTTCATCAAACTTTTGAAAAGTTATATCTTCAAGCTTCAATTCAGCAAATTGTTGCAAGTCTTGATCTTTTTCATTCACTTCAAAATTTTCTTTAGAAATTGGCTGAATCTTGTCAACCCTCAAACCCTTTTTTTTACTTCGACACTAGCACTGTCTACGGGTTAGGTCGGGTTGGTTTTCAACTCAACTTGGACTCGACCCGCCTGCGGCGGGTGGAGGGCGGAGTAACTCGAAACCGACCGCCAGAAAAATCGATCGGTTCGGTTTCGGGTGATGGTAAACGTCGGTCGGTTGCTGGAATTAAAAAGGAGTCGAAATCTGAAAAAAAAAAAAAAAAATCGATGCCGGAATCTGGAATTTTCACCGGAAACTGGAAAATCCCGTTGGAAATTTCAAAAAACTCGACGGAAACTAGAAAAATATCGCCGGAACCTGGAAAATATCGTAGGAAATTGGAAAAATTGCCGGAAACTGGATTTTTTTTTCCTTATATCTGCATTTTTTTTGCTAAAAATTGTTGAAATTTGGCTGGATTTGGCTAAATCCCACTAGATCTAGCCGTATCTGGTCAAGATCTTGCCGGATCTGGCTTGTTTTTGTAGGATTTGGTAGGATTTTTTTATAGCTTCGGTCGGGTTCGGGTTGCTCGGGTATTGAAGATGCAAACCCGCCACTCGACCCACCGGCGTCGGTTTTTGAGAATAGTAACCTGCTGCCGACCAACTGGACCTTTGGTTCGGGCCAGAATCGGGCGGTTTTGCCGGGTTGTCAGGCAGCGAGCGGGTCTGGACAACCCTACTTGACACGTGGATTTGGATGTGATAATGTTTTGTGGTTGACCTTTCATGTTTTGAACATATTCCTTTTCTTATGAATATACAGATCTATAATTAACACTTGTATAATCTAGTATTTTATAATAATCTTGCGGAAAACATAAATCAACTAACACCTTTTTCATTCTTTTCCAAAAGCGAAATGGATGCTTACCTCGACGCTTTCTATCGATTTGAATGTCTTACCCCAATTCCTCTACTTCATCATTCAATATATTAAATGCAAGCTGTACTCTTTTTTCATCACAAATCTTTCAAAAATCAAAACACTCTTTCAAATCAAGAAGCCAATCAATAAATTCCAACTTGTCATCATCCTATCAAAGAATGAAATATTCTTGAATTTAGGAGTGTGTTTTTGAGTATATTGATTGGAGTTGCCATGGTATTATTTCCTAGCGAGAGGGGTAGCGACTGCCGGCTGTAGTTTGCATAATACTTGTTGGGCATCTTGCTGAAGTTGAATGAATTCCTTTCTAAGAACTTATGCTTTTAACATTTTGGTTACTAGAATTGCTGCTGTCATGTTTAGTAGCCATCAGACTAGGGTAAGGGCCAGGCTTTGATACCAATTGATGTGGGGTGTGAAAGTGACATTTCTTGAGTCTACAAGGAGATAAAGTCTAGAATCCACCAAAAAATAGAGAAAACGAAGTCTGAATTTTTATTGATTGAATAATTGTTAAAAAACATGTTTATAGGTTTGGAGGCCAATTTAAAGGTTGTTGATGCTCATTTTGGGAAGTCAAGTAGAAAGAAGAAGCCCAATAACGTGGGTAGAAAAGAGTTGGCAATTGGATAGAAAAATCATTAAGCTCAAGCGGCAGGAATAATGGATCCTAGGTCCATAAAGTAAACAAATGGACTTTGAGGAAGCAAACGGGCCTAAAAGGTCCGGAAAGAGAAAAGTAGCAAACTCATGGGCAGTATGTGATATAGAAAAGTAAGAATGAGCCACCATAGCCACAGTGGGCCCGAAATAATGCAAGAAAAGAAAGTAAGGGGCAATGGATAGTCCATAAACCCCAAGGATGAAGGATAGAGTAATTGGGCTAGGGAAGCCGAAGGAGTTAGTAAAAGCCTATGAGAAACACAGAAGTAGAAAGGGTTAAGGATACCCCAAGAAAGTAAATGGGCCAAGAATGCCCAAAAGGAAATAAATGGGACACAAGAGCCCGCAAGTAACATAGTTAAAGGCCCAATGAGCTTACTGGGTTATCAAAAAAGAAATAAGTAGCAAGCCCAAAGAGGTCCAGCAATTTTGGGTCAAATAACATCATAGTAAAAATAGCAGAATGATGCGGCAGGAAATGATGACAGGACCACAGGAAGAAGCAAAAGAGTGGCTTGAGGGAGGGAAAGCCCACAATCAAGCAAAGCCCAGCCTCTAGGGGAGCAAGCCATAAAGAATGAGAAATCAGAAAACAGTTCACGCCATAAGAAGTTAAGGACGAACAGCAGAATGTGCAGACGGGCCTTCAGACTGCGGCAAACGCATGAGCAGCAAGCAGATTTTGGATGAGTATGGAAGTGAAGCACGTGCAAGGCCCATACACCACCAGCCTGTACCCAGCCAATACAGAAAGTGGTGGGCCATTGGTCCGAGGTAAGAGGGCATGGTCTGGCGGTGGGGAGAGGCGAAAACCTATTTTGTGGTTCTTGGCAGACTATTTTGGGGGAAGTGTCCTGCTGTGATGACATACCGTCCAAAAGAGGTAAGGATGTGTTGGAATCACTAGGTGCATGTCGTGAGAGATGGACAGAGAGAGCACTCACGTCGTGATAGGTAAGAATGCCACGACAAGCAAATAAACAAAATAGTCCTCTTTGTTTGGTGATGTGGAGTGGCGCGGCCAACACAGGTAAGTGGTGCTGGCTAAGCAACTGACTAATCAGTAATGGTCGGCAAGGACACTCACACCAGACAAAGGCGGTTAAAGGCTAAAATGGTAAAAACCATCTGCGGCAGGCGTTATATAAGGACTCTTGCCGTGCACAGGTAGGAGGAATAAAGTAATAGTAACTTCTAAGGAAAGAATCACAACAATTAAGTAAGCACTAAGAAAGAAAACGAAAAGAAAGAAAGAATTAGAGAGAATAAGAAAACAAAAATGGAGAAAATAGAATGGCAGACATGCACCAGAAAGGTTGGTTCCCTCTCTCCCTCTAAAACCCATGCTCTCTGCTAAACGCAAAAGATCCTTTTGGGCACGAGTCATTTATGCCTGTTCCCTCAAAGCAGTTAATTTCTTCTTGAGGAGATTATTCGCATTGAGGAAATGTTTCCCTCCTTGACTTAGACCCAATGACATAACTTGGCGCGGCAAACTGACTTTTCCCTCTCTGATTCAATAAGCTTATTACTATCTTTTCCGTATTTATTTTTGCTATTTCATAAAACGTGCTTTCCTTGTAATGACCCATTATTTACTTTTGTCTAAATATCGAACGTATCTCTTTTATTATCTTTGTTATATTTGCTTGCCGTAATTACCATGGCAGCTTTGCTTGCCATGGGCATGTGATAAAAAATCTTGGCAAACGGGACAGTTTTTGCACAAGCTAGATCAAGCTGGGTTGCAATTGGACCGGTCCCAACTCCCTGATCTAGAACACTTTAGTCCTAGTACGGCAGGAGGCAACCTGGCCCAATATTACAAAAAGGCTATCCACAAAGGCTTTGTAAAACTTAACAGGCAGAAAATATAACCTAAAATAAATCCTAATTGATATCTAAACATAATAAGAACCTAATTTGACCTAAAAAGCATTAAACGCATCTAAAAACAAGGAAATAATAACCCTAAACCTAAAATAACATAAAAAATACCAAAATTAATGAATTACAAAAATTAGTAGATTTTTTCATACATCATCTATAGGATTGTTGGATTGCATTCGACATTTTGGCTTTGAAATCAAAAATCAAATAGAGAAAAAAATAGATGCCCCTCTATTGTTGTGTAATCTTTAATCTTTTATAAGCATTGGGGAAATTTTTTTCATTGTCCACTCATTAGTTGGTTGTAATGTAGTTTTGACATGCAGATTATAATCTTAAGCAAAGTCATTTCCTATATTTCTTTTACAAAAACCTGTCAAACCACATGTAACACAAGGCCTTAATTTTACATTTAAGGAACATCTTACAGAAGGTTAACTGTAATACAGTGTTCTGGAGTTCTTGTCTTTGTTGATCTTTATGGATCAGCGGTCATACTCAATGGTCTAGTTCCTGCCCAACTATGGCTAGTATCAGAGTGCTAAATTTTACTAACCATGGATGGCAGTTTGTATATTTCCCATTCATTAAATCATCAGATTTTTTGAATTTTTATAATCTGAGAGTTTAGAAATTATTGGCAACAATATGCATGCCACAGAATAACATTGCAAAATTATCTGATACTTAATGTATGTAGAACTTTTAACATGAAGATGAATTTTTGAATCGGCTGTCTTTTCTAATAGGTTACTGCAGCATTGAGAAAGGCAGGTCTAGAATCATCCAATCTTATCGTTGGAATTGATTTCACTAAAAGCAATGAATGGACAGGTTTGTGGAAGTAGATATAGACACTCTACAGTTTCATTCATTATCGTATGAGTTATTCATGGAGCAGAAATTGAGGTCCCCTGGTTAATATTTGTCTTTACAAGACCCTGGGGTTTAATCTGACTTAATTAGAAAAAAAATGATTATATTCCTTATTATCTTCTTGAATAGTTTTTTCTCGACCTTAAGATATATGCATTATTAGACTTGACGCTAGATAGTTTTGGTGTAGAAGGTATTTTAGGGAAGGTCACTGCATCTCTAGCAGGCCCTCTGTAACATGTAATCGGTTGTTTGTCCCTCCTCCCTGTTCTTTATTAACATGCGTTTTCCACTTACGATGCCACTGCCTATCCAGTCTGGGTATAATGCAATGACCACATAGTCAAGAATCTAAAGTGGAGCAATGCATCAGTTTTGTCTGTGGTATCATTTATTTGTCAAAATGGTTTGCATTTGGTTTGTGTATCTGGGAAGCCAATGCATCGTTTTTGTTATTGAAGGCAAAATCTCATTCAACAACCGAAGCCTGCATGCCATTGGAGATACACCTAATCCATATGAGAAGGCAATCTCTATCGTTGGGAAGACTTTATCCCCTTTCGATGAAGACAACTTAATTCCTTGTTTTGGTTTTGGTGACGGTATGTTTAGTCCCCTAAAGTTGAATATCTGGGCAAGTTTCTCTCATTTTTTCATATAATCACTGGATTTATTTTCTGTAATAGCGACAACTCATGATCAGGAAGTGTTTAGTTTTCACAATGATCATACACCTTGCCATGGTTTTGAAGAAGTTTTGTCCTGCTACAAAAAAATAGTTCCTAACTTGCGACTTGCAGGTTGGTTTTTTATTCCCTTTAGTTGAAATCTGGTATTTTTACTAATTGGCAATTACTTTCCACTAACAAAACCATGGACTTTTTGTTGTTTCACATCATTCTATAATATTTTGATTTTTCTCAAAAGTTGTGGCTTCATTGATTTGTGTAATTGTGTTTAAGGGCCAACTTCTTATGCTCCGGTAGTTGAGGCTGCAATTGACATTGTAGAGAAAAGTGGTGGCCAGTACCATGTACTGGTTCTCATTGCTGATGGCCAGGTTAAATTCAAAGTCATCTTTCAAAATCTCTTGAACTGACAGTGTTGCATGCACACAATCTTTCTTAATTCAAGCAATGTCTTCTATTGTGAAGGTTACAAGAAGCGTCAATACAAGTGAGAAAGAACTAAGTCCACAAGAAGAACAAACAATCAAATCAATTGTCAATGCGAGGTGACCTTGCAGATTGATGATTTAAATTTCTCCTTTTAGGCTTCTATTAAATCACCCCCCACCCACTCGTGCCTTTTGATCTTATAATTTATCTTTAAATTTCAATAATTACATTATGAGCTATTTTGCTTTCCATTTTCTGTGTCATTCTTTAAAAAGCTAGAGTAGACTTTCTTCTGTTCAATAATAAGAAAAAAAATACTGGAGATTGGAGTCAATGAAAAAAATTACTGGGCGATGAATTCAAATACATAAGGGAAAAAAAATTAACATACTGATGGTGGTACCATTAGATACGGTATGAATCTGTGGTAATGCTTAATTTTTCTGTTTGACAATTGGCTATTCTGAAGAATGTATGACAAGTAAGGTACATGTGCAGCAGTTTAGTGTTGGTCATTTTAGTTGTAGGTTGTGATGGGCAAGGTCTGTTCAATAGTTTATGTGCCTCACTGACTGATAAATTTTTTTACTGACAAGAAAGAAGAAAAGAGGATTTTTTTTTTTTTTTTTTGCCTTGTAGAACCGCCATGTTTCTGCCTTGTGGGCTATTACTGTTATCAACTGTTTCCAAAACATGTTTGTCATCACTCTCAACGCAAGTCCTAAGATTAAGATTAAAAACTTTGCTATGTACAGATTTCGTCTCCTTTATTTTCAGTAAATGTTGTACAATAATTTACAAGGACTGAGAAATAAGTGAATATGGTGGAGCCACTGACATCAAGGTGTCAACAAACAGACATTAAAGAAAATTGCTAAAGTAAAAGCAGTAGTGTTGAATTAAACAAATTTACCTTTAAATTTTAATTTCCAGTTCATATCCACTCTCAATTGTTCTTGTCGGAGTTGGTGATGGACCCTGGGATGACATGAAGAGCTTTGATGACAAGATCCCTGCACGTGAATTTGATAATTTTCAGGTATCACTGTACTAGCACACGATTAGCTTTGAATGCCATATAAGTTCTCTGTATCGTTCCATATAAGTTGAATATAATTCAACATGCAGACTTTTAATATATGTCTTCTTTGTTTGTAGTTTGTTAACTTCACTGCAATTATGTCTAAAAATGAATCACCCTCAGAGAAAGAAACAGCTTTTGCTCTAGCTGCCCTAATGGAGATCCCCATCCAGTACCAAGCAGCAAGGGAACTTGGCATACTTGGGTAGGATTGCTTATCCATCTTTTTCATTTTATAGTTTTCTAGTATTTGGTGAAAACTTGATGGTACTTATCTGAAATTAGAGCTTTGCTGCACAATGGAGGTAATTGAACAACTAATAATTTATGAATAAAATTTAAAAGTATTTAAGTTCCCCTTTATATTCTACATTCGCGTTAGCCAAAAAGTCATATAGATGAATTTAATTATTTTTGGAAAATAGATAATACTGTTTGTATTGCATTGACCAATGCATGTATGTGGAAGAATTTACACACTGTTTGTTTTGTTGGAAAACCTTTTGTAAAGATAGTTTTTCACATTTTCTAGTATTTGGTAGCACAAAAAAAAAAAAAAGGGTCAACGAAAAACAATCTTTAGTCAATGGAAAACCCTAATAAAAATAAGACTTATTTTTTATAGGTTGTTTTCCAAAAAAAAAAATTGAAAAGCAATCTCTCTCTCACTCATTGCATCTTCTATAAATATTATATTCTTCTGTAGCCGTGGGAAACATAATTTTTTGGCACATTTTCTCTCTCATGGTAAGCTTTCTCACTTTTTCTCTCTTCTCTTTGCTTTTTCTCTAATCATATATTCTTTGCTTTAAATTTCAAGCTTGATTTTTTTTCTAAGAAATTTTCGGTTTGATGAATTCTAGGTAGAAATTACTTTTATTTTTTGAAATTAAAAATAAATACTTTATTGATGCAAAGGAAAACATATACAGAGTAAGACATGCCAACACTATGCATATTACGGTACCAAACCAACCACAGAAACTTCAAAAAAATTATAAAAAGAACAATGACTTTCTAGAACACAAAAGCGTGCTTATCCTTTAAATGTAGACAAAACTCGCTGATATGCCTCCAGAATTGCATTGGCTCCTTCTAGAATAACTTGTGGCTGTGTTTGAATATTCTTAAAATAAACTTTGCTTCTTGCATTCCACATTGCCTAGGATAGAACTGCCCATTGCTCCAATTCCTTCTTCCAGGCAAAAGTTACGTCCTTTCGCACATAGAAAAGCAAAAAAATAAAAATAAGAAGTAGAAAGAATGAATGAAGTGAAAGACAAAAATTTAAATATAGTGCCTATATTCCTCTAAATTGCTTTTTCATAGGACAATCTTTACATTATATAATGAATGATAATTGTTTAGGGGAATTGCATTTGTTAGCATATACATTATGCATATATTATGAAATGATATATTATGTAAATACATTATATATAGATACCCATATAAGGATGAACCCATTGCTTTTTATGTGCTATGTATGCAAGGGTGGCTTAATGTATTTGGAGCCTAAGGCGAAAACTAAAATTGAGGCTTTTTATATGGAGTATTTAAGTACGATTTAAAAAAAAAAAAAAACTTTATTATCTTGTTTTAAATGCAAAAATTACTACTAAATTACTAATTAACATGAACTACGTAAACAACAAATCTACGTAGTTCATGTTAATTAGTAATTTAGTAGTAATTTTTGTATTTAAAACAAGATAATAAAGTTTAATTAATATATATTTTTTCTTAAATCGTATTTAAATACTCCATATAAAAAGCCTCAATTTTAGTTTTCGCCTTAGAAGTCTATACACAAAATTTGACACAACTTTTCACACCTGTTGATGTGAGTAAGTAAAAAAGTGATGTTAGTGAGGACTTAAATAAGAACTAGTAAAAAAAAAAAAAACTAGTAAAAGTTTGACAACTCAAATTCTGAAAAATGTAGTGAATTTTTTAAAATATATTTGAGAAGTACTACGTTACAATATTTTCACAAAAAATCCGAAGTGTTAAGTTATTATTGATTTTAATTTGAATTCACCATTGAAATTAATTTTTGTCATTAATAACAGCAAGTAACAATCTACCACTTAGTATTTATTGTGAAAATATTGTGAAATATGTAGTGAACGTAGCATTTTTCTTTGTTTTTTTAAAAATTTTATTTTGTTTGTTGTCTAATATTTGAGCTTAATTAATGCTGTTAGAATGAAAAAAAATATCACTATCGGTTAAAATTTGGGGGCATTTTTTCTACTAGGGGCCTTAGGCGATCCCAACATTTGTGTGTGTACATGTTACTGTCCATATAAATGAGCAAGATAAGTGGTAAAGATCTTGAACATTTGACAACTAATTTTGACTGTATTTATTGTCAAAATTTTAGTATGAAAACCAATTTCATTCTTGGTTTTTTATTTATATTGATTACGTTAATTTCTTTTTTTTTTGAGGGGGAAATTGATTACGTTAATTGGTTTACATAATACACATGTTTTAAATTGTAAATAAAAAAAATTGCATACCCAACACCAGAAAATATTTTCAAGCTCATTTTCAATGTCATTACCAAACACTGGAAAATAAAATAGTTTTTCAGAAAATACTCTTAGGAAAATGAATTATTTTCCAAAAAACATTAATGCTGAAATAAACAGAGCAGTCATCTACAATTGGTACTATAAGCTAGGATTTTTTTTTTTTTAATAGAAAAAGTACCAACACGCTTGTGATACTACTTGCACACTGTTGTAACCCAACCCCCTTGACAGTGAGAGATAACTCAAACTTGTAAGAATTTTTATATACATTTTTTTATATATTCGTTTCAATATTGGACAATTATCTAGTTGTCTTTTTTTCTTTTTCTTTTTTTAATCCTTTTTTGATAAAATTATCTAGTTTTTTTATTTTATTTACTCTGTATTTTAAACATCATTTAATGGCTATTGATTTACTTTATTATTCATTATTGTTTTTAAATTAATATATGCTTAATAATTTAGAAAAAATAAATGCTTAAAAATATATTTAAAAAATATATAAATAAAATATATTTAACAAGTAAATATTACACGTATACCCATTATATGGTATCCAATTTTTTCAAGAATTGTCATATCCCATATCATACACATACTCGTACTTGCACATCTTAAACTATATCAACATGAATGTGATGTGATTGAACTTAAACTAGCTTGTGAATACTTTCTAATCTACATTTTATCTATTGGACAAAAGACGTGTGACAGGAAGAGCAAGGAAAATTGTTCCACGCCCTCCTCCAGTTCCGTACAGTCGTCCTCAAATGCCAACTCCTCAGCCAAGCAGGCTTCCATCAATGGAGGCAGATGAACGAAACCAAGCGGTATAATTATAGTGTGTTTTGCATTAAACATGAGCATATTCCCTGTTTATATATCATTTCAATGAACATGGCCAGACTAGGTGGCCAAAAAATTATGAAATGATTAGAAATAAGACTGAACAAAATGCTTGGTTTGCTGCCCAGTCAAATCCTGCTCACTTTTCAAACGTTTGGAGTCACTAATTCCGAACAATTTCTATGTGACAAATGGTATGATGGTCTACAATAAGTCTCATGACAAAAAAAAAAAAAAATTATATTAGGTGGCATGTTGTGTTTGGTGTATAGTAACAAAGGTGTCAGTATTGGGCACACGATGATCTGTTAACTTAATACAAGGTCTCTTATAGTGTAAATTATTTTTCTGGTCCATAAAGCGGGCTTAGGAGATAACTTTCTCGTCTTACAGGTTCATGTTAACTTGTTGAATCTTTTTTTTTTTTTTCTGTCTGCACGAGTATTGCTTTACTTACTGGATTTTATCAGTTTGGGAACACTTATTTATTTTCTACCCAATTTGCATACAGGTTTGCCCTATTTGCTTAACGAATGCAAAGGACTTGGCCTTCGGCTGTGGGCACCTGGTGAGCTAAACTCATGGATATTTTCATATTTTGCCTGTGTCCTCTTCGTCGTTTAGGTGGCATTGTAATTATTTTGAGTAAATTATTTCATTGCAGACTTGTCAGGATTGTGGAGCTAGATTGAGTAACTGTCCAATATGTCGTCAACCGATCAGAAACCGTCTCAGGGTTTTCACTGGGTGATGGAGAACTAATAAAGTATGTTTGGATGAAGAAAGATTGTGTAACTGTCTAATATGACGTCAACCGATCAGAAATCATCTCTTCTGATCATCTTCCCCATCGAAACAAAAATCAAATGTACCTTAGCCTGCACATATCTAGGCGTTTATCAAGAAAATTATTCAATATTCTGGAAGTAGTGTTCTGTCTTCTTACATAACTTCATTATATGTTCATTAGTAAAATCCACTATTATGTGTGAGGAGAGTGCATTATTTCATGAGTATTGAATAATTACCCGTGTCAGAGCTTGTTTGGATTTGGATTTGGATTTGGGACCCTAGATCCTATCTGTAAAGTTTCTGTTTCATACCCTGATGTGTGGCAGTATCCATTTGTAATGTTAAGTTGTTAATTATGGTATCTTATATTTCATGTTCCTCTTTATCGTTTCCAAGATCCAGCCTTACTTGTGATTATGCAACCAGGACCTTACCCAAGACATACCATTGTCCGTGACATGCTTTTATCCAAATATGGGCAGCTATTAACATTATGATGTGCTCTCCAAGTCAACTATTAAACTAATGGTATCAATTCTTTCAACAAACTTGGCCGAAAAAGCAACCCTAAACCACAATTCATGTAATTGTATCTTAAGCTTAAACAAATGTGGTTAGCAGCCACCGACTACAATTTACTTCCAAAACCATATTAAGACAGCCCAATTTCTAGTGTAAGACAAGGTTTCAAAGCACTTTTTGGCCCACTTTCTTAATCTGAAGTAATTCACGGCATTTGTCTTAATTGTTTGGCACAAGAAAACATTTTGCTATTGGATTATTTGTAGAGCATGTGAAGGACTATTAAGCTTAGTTTTGTCCAAATTTAACTGAGTACATTGTCTTGGTACTTATATAGCCCAAAATTCATCTTTTCGCTCTCCTTTTAATATAATCGAACCCTTTCGATTTATGTCAATTTTTGTTAAACTGATAAAAAGATTAAATTATAACTATTTCATAGTTTGACTTGGAAAAAAAAAAAAAACTATGTAGCCTTTTTTATATAATTAGTTCATAAAGAATCTGAAAAATGCATTCATTTTAATGAGATATAACAAATTATTAGATGAAAAAAAATGTTAATTGTGTCTTTGACCATGAGGGGACGAAGGTAGGCGGGAAGCGACGCTTAGCAAGCAGACCAATCAATTTGTAAAGGTTTAACTCTTGAAATGTCGAAAATGACCAAGTTGACCGTTGCTTGTCCACGCTTAGCAAGAACCTACTGTATTAATTGATAGGCTGTCGCCTTCATTTTTTTTCGTGTGCTAATAAAAGTGGCAACATGATTCAAAATCTGTTATCCTAACATACAATGAAGGAAAGTAGTGTAAAAAAATTATATATTTCTCTATCTCTATTCCTACTATAATCTGATCTGCTCTGTTTGGACGATGGGATTAAAGGCATCTAAAAACAAGAATTGGGATCAAAATTTCGTGAGCATAGGCATTCATGAGTTACAAGATGACGAAGTTGGCAGGTAATAATATTCACTCGCCCTCATTTACCTCTAATCTGTATGTACTATATGCATAAGATAAGAGGGATAGCTAGCTAGCTACAAGATCTTTTTTTAGCAAGTTGTAATTGAAGTAAGTTGTTAATATATATGTACATGAATGCTGATGTTTCAGAACTAACACCACCGGAAACAACAGCATAGTAAGAGGCATGGCGCACGGCTACTCTTCCCTTGAAGAGGTTACTTTGCTTCCACTCTTTTTTGTCTCTTTTCATTCGCAGTGCGACCATGGCCGAATTGTTTTTTTAGTTTCGCATTTGGGCCGAATTTGTTTATATATATATATATAATGATTTTTTTCATTTATTAAATGACTTTAGCTGGAAGCCACCGGTTGTTCGCCAGTGAAATGTTATTTTTTGGGGGTTGATATTGTCGATGACCTCAAACTCTGTATTCGAACTGATCATTTGGTTAGAAATTTGTTTTATCTTTTGCTCTTTCATATATACACTCTCCAAAATCAGTTTTTTTTTTGTTGAGAAAAAAGAAGAAGATGTTTCACATGTTTATTCCCATCAGAATGAAGTTTTAAATTTGAAAAATTTACATGATTTTTTTTAAAACATATATGTTAGCTAAAGTTGGTTCTAATATGACTATAGACAAACTTGATATAAAGTAAAAACTAAAATACACCGGTGATTCCTAAAGTTTACTTAAAGGTTTAAAAAATGAGCACTATTAGTTCTCTTCTATTAGTTTTCTTGTGTATGTTTGACAGAGCAATGATGTGACTTTTTTTGATGTCATGGAAAATTGTTATTTTATAAATTGAAACCCAATGCTATATCCCGATGTTATTTTCACAATGTCCACTCATTAGTGTAGTTTTGAGATGCAGATTATGATCTTGAGTGAAATCATCTCCTATATTTCTCGTACAAAACCTGTCATACCACATGTAATACAAGGTCTTTATTGTATTGACAATAAACATCTTGCAGACGGTTGACTGTATCACACTAGTTGGAGCTCTTGCTTTTGTTGATTTTAATGGATCATCACTCATAGGAAACAGTCCAGTTATAACCCAAATATGCTCAAAACTATGGCTTGTAGCAGAGTGCTAAAATTTAAGTAACCAATGATGACCGTGTGTATGTTTCCTATTCATCAAATCATTTCATTTTGGACTTTTTGGAGTCCAAAACTATGGCAATTTATGGCAAAAATGCGTACGCAATAGAATAACATTGCAAAATCAACTGATTTTTTTTTTTTTTTTTCATGAATTTGAAATTTTGAAGTTTTGATTGGGCTCTCTTTGTAAACAGGTCAGTGCAGCATTGAGTATAGAAGATCTAAAAGCATCCAAACTCCTCTTTGGAATTGATTTCACTAGAAGCAATGAATGGACAGGTTTGTAGAGTAAATATAATAATCTCTTTTTGTAAATATAAAAAATTACTATGTTCCTCATTATCTTCTCGAATAGTGTTTTCTCAATTTTAAGGATAATACATTATGAGACTTGACATTATATAGTGTCAATGAAGAAGGCATTCTGTGAAGGTCATTACTTCTCTGACAAGCATTTATTGGTTTAACAATAATGTGATATCATATATTTTTGAAAATGGTTTGTATTTGATTTGTATTGCCGGGGAGCCAATGCATCAGTTTTGTTATTGAAGGCAATGTCTCATTCAATAACCGGAGCCTGCATGGCATTGGAGATGCACCTAATCTATATGAGAAGGCCATGTCTATCATTGGAACGACTTTAGCCCCTTTCGATGAAGACAATTTAATTACTTGTTTTGGTTTTGGTGATGGTACGTGTAGTCCCCTAAATTTGGATATCTGGAGAAGTTTCTATTAATTTCTAATATGACCCTAGATTTATTTTCTTTTGTAGAGATAACTCATGATCAGGAAGTGTTTAGCTTTCACAGTGATCATTCACCTTGCCATGGTCTTGAAGAAACTTTGTCCTGCTACAAAAAGATAGCTCAAAACGCAAAACTTGCTGGTTGGTTTTCTGTTCCTTTATTTGAAAGTTAACATTTCATTAATTGGAATTTGCTTTCTGTAACCAAACACATGAACTCTTTTCTGGTTTGACATCAAAAAATCCTGTCAATAATATTTGTTGAGATTAACAGCTTTGTTTTTGTGTTTAAGGGCCAACTTCTTATGCTCCTGTAATTGAGGCTGCAATCGACACTGTAGAGAAAAGTGGTGGTCAGTACCATGTATTGCTCATCATTTCTGATGGCAAGGTTGACCTCAAAGTCCTCTTTTTTGCTCTCTCCCTCTCTCTCAAATTGTTGCATGCACAAAATCATTCTTATTTAGAGTAATGTCTTTTATTGTGTAGGTTACAAGAAGCAGCGATACAAGTGATGAAGATCTAAGTCCACAAGAAGAGGAAACACTCAAATCAATTGTCAATGCGAGGTAAAGCTTTGCAGATTGATGGAATTAATTCTTGTTTCTGGCTTCTGTTGAATCTTTACCTCACCCCCCCCCCCCCCCCCCCCCCCCCCCCGCGGAACCCCCCTCTCAGAGCTATTTTGATATCCATAAAGGCAACTCTCTTTAGTATGACATCTCCATCCTTGGAAGGCCTTTATGTCTCCAATTGAGGAGATTCTTAACAATGCTGGCATATGAAAGGTTGAAAAAGTTTCTGACATTATAACGGGCAGAAATTGCTTGCCAAAATTTTGAAAATCCTTTTACTTGAAGTTCTTTGTTATTGAGTGGTTTGGCTCCCCAAAGTCAATCCCAAATATGATTGATTTGCTAGTGGCAGTGAATAAATTATCCCTAGGGCTTTGTTGTTATAGTTGAGACCATGGAGTATGCACCATTTAGTCTCCATTTTCTTTCATTAATTGAGTCTGGAAATGGGATGCTAAAAAATCTGGCTTGGGCAACTGCAAATATGAGATAATGTTCCGGCTACATGTCAAAAGAGATTTAAAAAAAATAATGTTTTGTGGAAGGAGAGAAATAACTGCATACCATAATGTACATACTGAATTATTCATCATAAGAAAATATGTACAAACTGATAGGGATACCATATGAAATGCCAATGAATCTGTTGTAAGGCTTAACTTTTCTTTTTGAAAATTGGCTATTCAGCTACTCTGAATAATGTAGGATAAATAAGTTATGCGTGAAGCACTATATTGTTGGTCATTTCAGTCTCTAAGTTGTGATGGGCAAGGTCTGTTGGGGAGTTTGATAGCCCTTTTGGCTGAGTTTTGAATTGTAACTATGCTTCTTTTGGTGCTAATAAATTTGTTTTACTCACAAAAAAGAGGAATTTTTTTTTGCCTTGTACTATGAATTGAGGGCTATTCTTGTTTAGAATGTTTCAAAAACTTTTTCATATACTCCCATCCTAATTTTGTTTGTAGCATATCAGTAATCAAAAATGCTGTGCTTCACACTGAAAGAAAGTGTGTTGAACAAGTTAATGAGCTTTCCTGAGTCTTAACATTAAAAAATTTAAAGATTATGTACTGTATAGCTTTCATCTCCTTTATTTTCTGTAAATGTTGTACTATAATTCACAACCATCTTTTTAAATAAGAAACAAGTGGATCTGGTAGAGACACTGACATCAAAGTATCAGTGATACATTAAACACAATTGCTTAAGTAAAAGCAATGGTGTTGAACTCAGGGAATTGAAATTTTAATTTCATTGTCCAGGTCATATCCACTCTCAATTGTTGTGGTTAGAGTCGGTGATGGACCTTGGGAAGACATGAAGAACTTTGGTGACAAGCTCCGTGCACGTGAATGTCATAATTTCAAGGTATTGCAGTAGCAGCATACGATTAACTTTGAATGCAATATGTGTTGAATTTAATTCATGCATTGACTTCTAAATAATATCTTTTCTTTGTATTTAGATGGTTAACTTCACTGAAATTATGTCTACAAATGCGACATCTACTGAGAAAGAAATAGCTTTTGCTCTAGCTACCCTAATGGAGATCCCTGTCCAGTACAAAGCAGCAGTTGAACTTGGTATTCTTGGGTAGGGTTCCTTATCCATGTTGAATTATAATATTCAAGTATTTAGTGAATTTTTTTTGAAATGAGATCTCTGGTGTGCATAATGGAGGTACTTGAGCAGCCAATAATTTAAAAGAGGGTAAAACCTTAATAGTTATAGTTTGCTTCTGGTTTGCTATTTAGAAGGGTGGGGAGGGGGGGGGGGGGAGACAATGTGTTTCATGGTTCCAATTGTTCTAAACCTAATTGTGGATGAAATATAAATGTCATGTAATTGAGTTTGAACTAGTTTGTGAATGCTTTCTAATCTGCATCTACTCTATTGGAAAAAAGATGTGTGACAGGAAGAGCAGAGCGAATCGTTCCACGCCCTCCACCAGTTCCTCCAACTTGTGAGACATGCAACTCCTTGGTACGATTATGATACAGAGTGTGTGTGTGTGTGTGTGTGGTTTTGTTTTGTGATTTTTAATGAATCAGAATCTTGTATCAGCGAATCAAGAAGAAGTTACCCCTCTAAAAGTACCTATTACTCTAGAACAGACTCTGCACTTTTTTTCCTCAGTTTTTAAGTGGCCTTGATGAACTCTGGTAGTCCTCTGCATTCGAATATTATACAAGGCAACCCCCCTCCCATCCAAAACGATAGTGTGTTTTGCAATGAATTGAGCATGTCACCTGTTTATTTATCATTGCCATGAGTCCATGACACATACACTGAGCTAGTTTGCTAAGGAATTCCATAATAATTATATAAATATAAAATATTTGATTTATCTGTACACATCGATCCTTGTGCTTCTGGCAGAGATCAAGGATGTGCGTGCTGAAGGGGGTATGTGTTCAAGAGATTATGACTGATAAAAATGGAGTCCAATTTTGTTCAAAGCATTTGGGGATGCTGGGTACAGCTGGGGAGGTTTTGATAATGTGGGGAAAAGGGTATTGGAGGAAGTTAATAGGGACATTCTTGCTGGCTTCCTTGCTAAAGAGTGTCGAAGATGGCTGAGTGAGCGTGTACCAGGGTGTACGTATCACCCAAATGACGATAGTATAAGGAGTCTTACATGGGAGTAGCTAAGGGGTGTGGGAGAGAGGTGGGAGGCAGCTTGGTGTAATGCAAGTGAATTCAATGTCATCAGATACCTGAGTGCGAGGTTAAGGTGCAATAGGTTTAGCTTTGAAATGTTTGATTTTTCTGACAGTACTGGGGAGTTTAATATGATTGATTTTCCACTTGAGGAGTGGTATGCACACATTGTTGGAGGGTGGTAGAAGCTGATGTGATGCCTGTTTTTTCTGGAGTTTTATAGGCATTGTAAGATTGACAAATCCCTTAATGATACTTTTATTGCTTTAATCCCTATGAAGAGCAATACTGTTGATATTAAGATTTTCATCCTATTGGTTTAGTGAAAAGTGTGTATAAATTATTTTTGAAGGTGCTGGCTAATAGGTTGAAAATGGTACTAGATAATCTTATTTCTAAGTTATAAAATGCCTTGTTGGTGGTAGGCAAATTCTTGATAAAATGCCTTGTTGGTGGTAGGCAAATTCTTGACTTGGTCCCAGTTGCTAACGAATGCTTGGATAGTCGTATCATGAGTCGATTCCTAGCATGATTTGTGTAAGTTGGATATTGAAAATGCTTATGATCACATTAGTTGTAATGCGTTCATCTATTTGTTGGGGAGGATGGGATTTGGGGAGAAATGGAAGGGTTGGATTCATTCTTGTATTTTTGCTGTTCACAGCTTCTTTAGTAATTCATGGAGATTAAGACAAGATGACCAGTTATCCATTTTGTTCTTTATATTGGTTATGGAGGTTTTGGGTCTCATTCTTTGTTTGATTGCAACCTTGGAGAAAATTATTACTTGTGATAATCTAATCAAGTAGGGATATACCTTAGTTGGGTGGTGTTGTATGTGGCTGTGGAATGGAGAGACGATAGATCATTTGTTGATTCACTATGATGTTGCTTATGGTTTATGCAGCCTGGTGTTTATAACTTTTGGGATATTTAACTTTTGTTTGGGTGGAGAAATTAGATTGGGGCACTCTTCAGCAAACTAGAACATTGTACCGCTTTCTTTGATATGGCTACTGGCTATTGTGCAAGGATTGAAATAGTCATACTTTTGAGAATACAGACAGATCAAAGAATCAACTAGAAGCATTGTTGATACGCATTTTGATTGGTCTTGAGTGTGTGGTCTTACATATTGTAGCACCCTCACACTCACACACTTCTCTTTTGTTTATAATTTTTTGTAATTCTTTTAGGTTATGAAGTGCTCATCATCATGAGCATTGATTAACCTATTTTATTAATGAATGCTTATTACTTATCAAATATTTATATGAAATTATGCATTATTAGTAAGACTGAACAAATGGTCTACCTGACTAGCTGCCCAGTCAAAACCTGTTGACATTTCAACCTAATTTTTGCCTTTTGGCATGATGGTCTAACTTTGTCCAAGCTAGTTTTTTTATCCACATGACATGAGTTTTGCTCACTGGTTTGATATGTTTCGAATCACTTATTTATTTACTTCCCAATTTGCTTATGTAGGCATGCCCTATTTGCCTTACGAAAAGAAAGGAGTTGGCCTTTGGCTGTGGGCACCTGGTTAGCTGAACTGAACTCATTGATATATTGTGCTTCTCACCTCTCCCTGATTTACATGGTATTGCAATTTTTTTTACTTAAGTTATTTCATTGCAGACTTGTAGAGACTGTGAATCAGAATTGACTGACTGTCCAATATGCCGTGAACCGATCACAGGTAGACTAAGGGTGTTCATCTAGTAACTGCTCCCACAGAATTGAAAATGTTCGTTTGAACCTTGCTCCCCCTCCAAAAATATATAGATTACGTGCAAATCAATGACATCATATCGCATACACTATACATTAAATGAACATTACACTGCAAATTGAATTTTATTGCTTACTCAGCTACTGACTTGGTCGGTTGGGATTCAATTCCAGGCCACGTGAGTGTGTGGAAAGACATGTAAATTAAGAAAAAACAATTTTTACCGATTGTATCACCAATAAGTGGCCTCTTAAGACAATTCATTATTTATAAATAGTTCATTTTCAATTATTCACAGATTTTGATAATTTTAAAGCTTTTACAGATCTTTGCAAACCATTAGAGGAAAAATTCACAAGAACCCTCGAGATTGCTACTTATAGAATCCATGCATAATTTTATCATGAAAGTAATTTGCCTTCGAATCCATTAACAAACTCAATTGAGTGGAGGCCAATATCATCTAAAGGAAAATAATTGTTTTATGCCTCTTTAGTCTACTTCTAATTTTTTGCTTTTTTGTTTTTTGTTTTGGTTTTCTATTGATTTCTCCTAAAATTCCCAACACAGTTAAGATGATATTCAAAGAGTTGGAGAAAGAATTTCAAGTAATGGCTTTTGAAATGATAAATATCAAGTTTTGACTTATAACCAAATATGGAAAATTTCAGCAAAAAAACCAAATATGGAGAATTTTTAGGGATAAAAGTTGTATTGTTAATGTAACTGCCTGCACTCGGGGACGAGGACAAAACCGTGAGGGACTGGCTCCCCAAAGCGGACAATAACCAATTAATTGGGGAAGTGACCTCATTGTGTAGTAGTGGTACACTCATGGTCGCTCTAGAAGCTTATAAACCATGAGTGGGAGGGTTCTCTAACCGATGTGGGACTTGGTGTCAAGCCTGCGATTACAAGGCCAGCCCTTGGTCCAGGTGAAAATCCTGTCTGCACTCGGGGACGAGGACAAAACCGTAAGGGACTGGCTCCCCAAAGCGGACAAATTACCGATTAATTGGGGAAGTGACCTCACAGTAACCATGTAGAAGATGAAAATTTTCCATGGAATTTTTTTTTTGAGAGTTTCAACCTAATAAAATTTCCATGGAACCAACAACGTTCGGCTTGCTCTGCATCTGCTCTCTTACATTCCACTGCATACCACAATTAAAGAAACAAATTTGAAATGAATAATTATCTTCACCAAAAACATACTCAACAAAATGAAACGTCAGCAAAATCTTATCATATGAATTACCTGCAACTCATTAATTTCCTCATCCATGAGTGAACGTTCCATCGACCGATATGCAATCCTATAACAATGACTAGTCATTTCTTTCTTGTTGGTGAAATTGTCTATCAGTTGCACCTGAGAGTCACAAAGTTCAGTTTTAGACAAGCTTCAGAGGCAAAATTCAGTTTTGGGTGAGAAGACATATTGGTGAGGTATAAGATCCGTTCCTAAAGAGACAAAACTTAAGCTATGTTCAGTAGTAATATATTTGAAAACAAGGTTGAAAGTATAATGAAATTATGATATTTAGTGATTTCAAAAAGTAGGACATAGATGACCATACACACACAAAAAAAAATTACTGATATCTAATGGATAGATTTTTCATATTGCTGAGGTATAAAAATAAATTCAACTAGTTTTTAGCCCTAACTTCAAGATTGATTCCCACCGACACTTTCCTGGTCAGACATTCAACATAGATGACCTAAGAGAATCTTAGCAAGAGTTTTAAGGTAATTGCAATTGTTACTAGAGACTTTTAGAAACAACATGGCTTGCTTCCATAATGCAAATTGAGAATTGAGAATTATCCATTGTTGTGAAAGAAGGTGATGATACTGAAAAAAAGAAAATGCAGCTATGAATATGTATAGCTGCAACATGTTTGAGAAGTAAGTCTAGATCCCAACGTAAGGCAATATGTATATTTGATTGTCTTATAACATATCACCTTACACAAGCATCCATAGTATGTATAAGTGGCAGCGAACATGTTAAATTAAGCTTGAAGTTCTATTAAAAAAATCTCAACATTGAAAGGGAACTGTACTTGAGATGTAAATATTCAACTCTAATTACTCTACAATGCGATTCTTTGCTTTAACTCAAAATGAGGGATAACAGAAAGGAGCAATATGTTCAGGCATTAACTTTCAGAAAGATTTTGGGACAGAATGAAAAATGGCATAGGACATTCATTCAGAGATGATGGGAGTATCCTTTTAGTCAAATATGAAGGGGCTATGCTCTTACTCTGCTGATCATGGTTAGATCTTAAAATCCTACAATTTTATGATCCTATGGATCAACTTAGATAATAAAAATCCAAACAGAATCCCGGTTTAGATTGTAGGATCTCGATTCCTCTAACAGACTTACCAAACCAAAAAATGCAACTTCCATGCTTACTAAAAAACGATTTTTCATGAACCACTATAAACCCCCACCCACTCTGGCATTACCCGATAAATCCCAAAATGAAGAAAAACCATCAAAGCAACCGCAACAAGAACCCTACCACACTTCTGCAAAGAAGATCCTCTTCAGAGCATTTTTTTTCCATAACCATTTTCAATAAAGCTTGTTAAAAATACCAAGCTTTCCTAAATGGGGAACAAACTGTCTCCCAATTTACTAAATGGAACTTAACTTCATTTCCTAAGCCCCCTTAAAATTTCTGAGGCTTTCTTGTAACACTTTCAAGCATGGGAAATATTGACATTATAGGTTGGCAGAAAGGAAAGAGTACTCATAATTCCCTTTAGAAAGGTACAATTTTCCTTCCATCCCACAACCTTCTTTCCGTCCTCTCCAGTAACACATTTCAAGGGAATTTACTCATAAGGCAGATCCTAAGAAGAAAATTTAAAACAGTAAATTTACTGACCTTACAACCAACTATAGGTGTTAGCTCCGCCATAGCCTGTACCTCCTCAACTGGAACCAGTTCACTCTTAGCAAAATTCAATGCTAAGCCTGAAGTTGCTTCAAAATATAGTAAGGTGCATCTAAGAGAAATGTCCTTCTCTTACATATCCCTATAAAGTATCACCAGCAAATTGCCCATGTTAAATCCCATCAATATGTTCTCACCAATTATTTTAACCATGCTGCCTGCAGCCCATAGATCAAATATTCCACCCCCTACCCCCAACTTAAGTATTAGCTGTTAGCATTAATGAAAGATAGATAGGAAATGGGAGAGAAGTTTCCTAAAGCCTATAGATGAACCATATCAGGTCCTAATGACTTCAATGGAAAGATATTCTCTAATCTGTTTCCTGCAATCGCTCTCAAATCTTTCACCATGCATAAAATGATCTATTAAGTATCAATTAATAATGACCAAGTGACTTGCAATGTACTACTGACAACGTACCTTGCGCAAACAAACATTTGCCAAAAGAGATCGTGTTAGAGACTAATTAACTACTTAACAGAGCTAACTAACTTGAAAATACCTTCACACGTGCTAGCTACAGTAATAACAGACGCTCACGTGTCATCACTTAAGTGCATCTATTCAATCACTAAACTAAATTATACGCCGTATATACGGTGCCGTTTTACTCTGCCCTGAAGCATTTACAACTTACAAGTAGCACTTTATAAAAATAAGTGACGTAAAGCAGCCATTAAAGCCACTAACTCATTACCTCTCTCCTCCCTCCACAGTGTTCTTCTACTTCTACTTTTCTTCTACCCCTCTCTCTCTCTCTCTTTGACTTTTTTCCATATTTTAATGGCATAATTTGTTTCTAAAAAAGTAGAGGATATTTTAGTAAATTAACTCACTTTATTTGAAAAATCAGGCCACCGTCAATTCAGCCTTCCCTCTTTTTCCTTCCATTTTGGACAGACACAAAAATGTGGGCTAAGAAGAAATTTTATCATTTCATTTATCCTAATTGTAATATAATAATAACTGGTCGCTATAGTGTGATATACGGAATAATTAAATAAAAATTAAAAGTATTTATTTTGCTTAAAAGTTTATAACTTGACTTAGAAAAATATATAACTTCAAAATAAATAAAAATAAATAATTTTTTATTCAATATAATGGTTTAGAAAAATTCTTTTTCTTTCACATAACACATCACGACGTGGACTATTCTATGGTAATGGCTTCACATAATATTCAACTGTAATTACATCTATTATCTACCACCAATCTAATCTATGTTATCTTGATAGTAGATTTAATTGCAATTGAGTATTATGTGAAGTCATTACTATCTTCTATTTATCTAATCTATGTTATCTTGATAGTAGATTTAATTGCAATTGAGTATTATGTGAAGTCATTATTATCTACCATCTATCTAATCTATGTTATCTTGATAGTAGATTTACAAATTGCATTCTCTTATCTTCCATCATTTAGAATTGAAGCAATGATTGTATGTAATGTATAAATGTTATTCTTTTATAATATTAAATTATTAAAATAAAATCTAATTTTTTGGAAATTTTTTGAAATAGAATTTTAAATTGCTCAAAAGTTAATTAATAGGGCTTCTATTTTACCTAAAAGTGAACTATTACAATTAATGAGAATTTAACCATTTTTTGCAAAGAGAAGATGACCATAGGCCCAATTTTTATTTTATAGCATAGGATTTTTTTTTTTAGGGGGTATAGCATAGGATGTTATACTGAGATCTGTACCATGTGTAATATGTTAGTCCATTGTGATGGTTCCAAATAATATCCTAATACTTATCTATATGAGTTTTCTATTTAATGATTCCATAAAGGATGGAGTTTAATAGCAGTCATTTAAGATCCAACATATCCAATAATATTTTTTTAAAAAATGAATATAACTTCAAAAGTCTCTTAATTGTAATTTTTTTAATCATAAAATGGAGTCTATCTAAACTCTAAATGAAAGCATTTGGAATGATCATATCATTGATACCATATCACGATGGTTACAAATAGCAATATTATTATTCGTGATTAATAGATGAACAGTGAAACTCTGAATTAATCATTTAACAATTCTAATCAACATTAATATTAAAAATATGAAGAAAAAAAAAAGAAGAGAAAGAAAACATGATTGATAGATATAAGGAAATATGATAGAATTTTTTTTTGATGTCATCAACATAGAAATTATCAAATTAATGGAGATATATTCCCTTTTTTTTTTAATAGATTTATATTAATGGAGTTATTATATAGTTCGTTAGGATTATCTAAAAATTCCCTGATTAGGTGATTATTTAGGTTTCCTTTAAGTATTGTAGTTGTTTGGCAGAGAAGATAACCATATGCCCAATTTTTATTTTATAGCATAGGATTTATACTTAGATCCGTATCACGTGTAATACGTTAGTCCATTGTGATAGTTCCAAATAATATCCTAATGCCTATCTATATGAGTTTTCTATTTAATGATTCCATAAAGGATGGGGTTTAATAGAAGTCATTTAAGATCCAACATATCCAATAATTTTTAAAAAAAATTACTTCAAAAGTCTTTTAATTGTAATTTTTTTTAATCATAAAATAGACTCTATCTAAATTCTAGATGAAAGCATTTGGAATGATCACATCATTGATACCACATCATGATGGTTGCAAATAGCAATATTATTGTTCATGATTAATAGATGAACAGCGAAACTGTGAATTAATCATTTAACAATTCTAATCAACATTAATATTAAAAAAAGAAAAAAAAGAAAAGAAAGATAACGTGATTGATAGATATAAGGAAATATGATAGATTTTATTTTTTAATGTCATCAACATAGAAATTACCAAATTAATGGAGATATATTCCGTTTTTTGGAATAGATTTATATTAATAGAGTTATTATATAGTTTGTTAGGATTATCTAAAAATTCCTTATTTAGGTGATTATTTATGTTACCTTTAAGTATTGTAGTTGTTTGGCATCAAATAAATAAATTTAATTTTTTTAAAAGAAATTTAATAAATTTTCAGCAATTTGTTAAAGCAAATTAAAATTAAAAAGATATAAATAAAAAATACTGATGTGAAAATTTGTGAAAAATTAGTCAAAACTTTAGTTATATATATATATATATAGAGAGAGAGAGAGAGAGATAATAATAATAATAACACTGATTATATCATTACACTCTAGGATCAAGATATTTTCATCGATTGTATTAAATAAATAAAAAACATGTTTTCATTGATTATTTTCCCTTTTCGAAAACATAAATTGTCGTGTATAAAAGGATATTTAATGGGGTTTGACCATTTGTGTCTTTGAGCTTAGATATGACATAGTTTTGTTTGACATGACAATGCTAAGAGTATCTTTGGCAATTTTACTTAGTTATCGTTATTTAAATTCTCTTTTTAAAATTTTGTTATGTGAATTTTTTTTTATGAAATAGAAATATATTTTTTAATTAAGTAACCACATGATTAAATTTTACAAGAAAAATCTAAAAAACAACACTTAAAATATTATATTTAAGTTTTGTTCTTTCTAAAATCTGAAATAGTAATCTACGAGGATTACTTTTTCCTGTAAAAAGAAAAAAAAGAAAAAGTATGTCTAATAAGTTAACGACCAAGAGAAATAGTACATCTTAATCAATTGGTCTTCTAAGGGATGGAGCTATTGTTGGATGTGGAGGCAAGTGGACTGAAATATATTAAATCAAATATTTGGGCTAGATACGTGCTCAAGGGGCTCAAGGGGAGGTGGAGGGAATTTATAGTGTCTCTCTCTTCTCAAATAAATAATATTTCAAAAATACCCCTAGAAACCTTCAAAATGATTAAAATATCCCTAAATTACTAAAATGACCAAAATATACCAAGTTTACTAAATTTCCCAAATACTATTAAAACTACTAAAATGACCAAAATACCCTTTTAAAATGATCTAAATATCCCCAAACCTTCAAAATACCCTTGATCCATTGAAAATGACCAAAATACACCCCTCTAAATTGATCAAAATACCTTCCAAAAAGTCTAAAATGATAAAAAAAAATTACTGGTGAAACTACTAAAATTGCTAGAGTGAGGCCTTTTGGATATACACTACTGCCAGTTTTTTTTTTTTTTTTTTAAATTTTCATCCTCCTTCTTGTGTGTGTTAAAATACTTAGTATTCTTAAAAAAAAAAAAAAAAAAAAAAAAAACCTAGAATGATGGAAGCCCCAAATCAACTAAAACTATTAAGGGCCCGCTTGTTTTCCTATCTTAAACTCACATTTTTACATTCTAAATAACATTACACACATTTTCACATACTTTTTCACCCACACGTATTTCAAAAAACTACAAAAATTTCATCTCAAACTACTCTACCAAACACCCTCTAAAATGTCCAAATTACCCATAACCAAAGATGCAGATTTGTATCTAATAGTCGCAGCTGCCCTTTAATTTTAAACAACATTAATCAAACCTGGTTTACCACAAAAAAAAAAAAAAAAAAGTTTACCAAAAAAAAAAAAAAAAAAAGCTTACATTAATCAAACCTGAGAACAAATTCCATTCATTTTAAAGGACTAATAACAAATTTTCAATTGAATTATATGTGATAGAATTGGTGTAAGTTCGGTGTAAGACTGTGATTCAACTTGGTATCCCACACTACGTTACAAACAATTCTAACATGATTTTGAATGCTTATGTGGTGCAAGATAGTATTGACGTTGAGAAACAGACAGGGTATGCGTTTTTGCCGAAAATCGAAAGAAACCTTATAGAACTCTCTAAATCACATACATGATGATGAACGCAGCGGAAAACGAAGCTTATAGAGCAATTATATGGAACAAGAAGATAAGCAACACTAAAGCACAAAAACAGTGGAATGCATTTTAGAGCAATTATATCTTTCTGTATCTCTGTTCCTACCATAATCTGATCTGCTCTGCTGTTTGGACGATGTGATTAAAGGCATCTAAAAACAATAAGGATTCTGAATTCCACACGAATTGGGATCAAAATTTCGTTAGCATTGGCATTCGTGAGTCACAACATGAAGCTCACAGGTATATCTAGCTACTCGTTCTTTTTTTAGCAACTTGTAAATGAACTGAGTTGTATATAAATGTTGATGTTTTAGAGTTCTTAGCAACACTAACTGTAACACCAGCATAGTAAGAGGAATGGCTTACTCTGTATTAAAACTGATCATTAATTTGGTTTTAATTCTTTATCGTTTGGCATCTTTTTGGTCCAAAATGAGATCAAATATCTTTGGCTTTTCCATATATACATTCTCTGCAAAATCATATTTTTAATTTTTTTTTTTTTTTTGGTGTTTTGTTGAGAAAAAAGAAGAAGATGTTTTCACATGTTTATTCCCACCAGAATTAAATTTGAGAATTTTACATGTATGTTAGGTAAAGTTGGTTCTAATATGATTCTAGACAAACTTGATATAAAGTGAAGACCGAAATACATTAGCGATCCTTAAACCTTACTTGTTGAGCGTTTTGTCCAAAAGGTTTAGAAAATGGGCGCTATCGGTCTTTTGTTCACTTCCATGTCTAACAGAGCAACGATATGGTTTTTTTTGATGACATGACAAATTGTTATTTTATCAAAATATTTACACGAAATTCTATACCCAAACTTGTTTCTTTGACCCAATTCAAACCCAAAACCGGGGGAGCTTCATACTCAAATTGAAACCCAATGCCATAACCAGATTGAGAGAGAGAGACCTTACTTTAGTAAGCTTAAGTATAATTTTTTCACAATGTCCACTCAATACTCATTAGTGTGGTTTTGAGATGCAGATTATGATCTTGAGCGAGATCATCTCATATATTTCTCATACAAAACCTGTCATACCACATGTAATACAAGGTCTTTATTGACATTAAAAATCCTACAGACGGTTGACTGTATCACAGTGGTCGGAGTTCTTGCTTTTGTTGATTTTTATGGATCATTACTCATAGGAAACAGCCCAGTTATAACCCAAACATGCTCAAAACTATGCCTTGTAGCAGAGTGCTAAAATTTAAGTAACTAATGATGATAGTTTGCATGTTTCCTATTCATCAAATCATTTCATTTTGGACTTTTTGGAGTCCGAAACTATGGCAATTTATGGCAAAACTGCGTATGCTGCAGAATAACATCGCAAAATCATCTGATTCATTTTTTTTTTCTTCCATGAATTTGAAATTTTGAAGTTTTGAATGGGCTCTCTTTTTAAACAGGTCAGTGCAGCATTGAGTAAAGAAGCTCTAAAAGCATCCAAACTACTCACTGGAATTGATTTCACTAGAAGCAATGAATGGACAGGTTTGTGAAGTAAATATAATCATCTCTTTTTTTTATTTTATATTCCATTCATTATTGTATGAGTTGTTGACGGAACAAAAATTGGGATCCCCTGGTTGATAATTGCACCTACAAAACCCTGCGGTGTAATCTGACCTGTACCAAAAACAATTACTATGTTCCTTATTATCTTCTCGAATAGCGTTTTCTCAATTTTAAGGATAATGCATTATAAGACTTGACATTAGACAGTGTCGGTGAAGAAGGCATTCTGTGAAGGTCATTACATCTCTGACAAGCGTTTATTGGTTTAACAATAATGTGATATCATATATTTTTGAAAATGGTTTGTATTTGATTTGTATCACCCGGGAAGCCAATGCATCAGTTTTGTTATTGAAGGCAAGGTCTCATTCAATAGCCGGAGCCTGCATAGCATTGGAGATGGACCTAATCCATATGAGAAGGCCATCTCTATCACTGGAACGACTTTAGCCCCTTTCGTCAAAGACAACTTAATTACTTGTTTTGGTTTTGGTGATGGTACGTGTAGTCCCCTAAATTTGGATATCTGGAGAAGTTTCTATTATTTTCTAATATGACCCTGGATTTATTTTCTGTTATAGAGATAACTCATGATCAGGAAGTGTTTAGCTTTCACAGTGATCATTCACCTTGCCACTGTCTTGAAGAAACTTTGTCCTGCTACAGAAAGATAGCTCAAAACGCAAAACTTGCTGGTTGTTTTCTTTTCCTTTATTTGAAAGTTAACCTTTCATTAATTGGATTTACTTTTTGAAACCAAACTCATGAACTCTTTTCTGGTTTGACATCAGAAAATCCTGTCGATAATATTTGTTGAGATTAATAGCTTCGTTTTTTTGTGTAATTGTGTTTAAGGGCCAACTTCTTATGCTCCTGTAATTGAGGCTGCAATCGACACTGTAGAGAAAAGTGGTGGTCAGTACCATGTATTGCATATCATTTCTGATGGCCAGGTTGACCTCAAAGTCCTCCTTTTTGCTATCTCTCTCTCAAAAATTGTTGCATGCACACAATCATTCTTATTTAGAGTAATGTCTTTTATTGTGTAGGTTACAAAAAGCAACACTACAAGTGATAAAGATCTAAAGTCCACAAGAAGAGGAAACTCTCCAATCAATTGTCAATGCGAGGTAGAGCCTTGCAGATTGATGGAATTAAATTTCTTGTTTCAGGCTTCAGTTGAATCTTTACCTCCCCCCCCCCCCCCTCTCAGAGCTGTTTTGATATCCAGGCAACCCTTTTTAGAATGACATCTCCATCCTTGGAAGGCCTTTATGTCTCCAAATGAGGAGATTCTTAACAATGCTGGCATATGAAAGGTTGATAAAGTTTCTGACATTATAATGCGCAGAAATTGCTTGCCAAAATTTTGAAAATCCTTTTACTTGAAGTTCTTTGTTATTGAGTGGTTTGGCTCCCCAAAGTCAATCCCAAACATGATTGATTTGCTAGTGGCAGTGAAGAAATTATCCCTAGGGCTTTGTTGTTATACTTGAGGCCATGGAGTATGCACTGTTTAGTCTCCATTTTCTTTCATTAATAGAGTCTGGAAATGGAATGCTAAAAAATCTGGCTTAAAATATGTCAGTCTCAGGTTTGATTAATTTTGTTGAATGGGCAACTGCAAATATGAGACAATTTTTTGGCTACCATGTCAAAAGAGATTTAAAAAAATTATGTTTTGTGGAAGGAGAGAAATAAATGCATACCATAATGTACATACTGAATTATTCATCATAAGAAAATATGTACAAACTGATATGGATACCATTAGAAATGCCAATGAATCTGTTGTAAGGCTTAACTTTTCTTTTTGAAAATTGGCCATTCAGCTACTCCGAATAATGTAGGATAAGTAAGTTATGCAAAAAGCACTATATTGTTGGTCATTTCAGTCTCTAATTGTGATGGGCAAGGTCTGTTGGAGAGTTTGATAGCCCTTTTGGCTAAGTTCTGAACTGTAACTATGCTTCTTTTGATGCTAATAAATTTGTTTTACTCACAAAAAAGAGAGGAATTTTTTTTTGCCTTGTACTATGAATTGTGGGCTATTATTGTTTAGAACGTTTCAAAAACTTTTTCATATACTCCCATCCTAATATTGTTTGTAGCATATCAGTAATGAAAAATGCTGTACTTTACACTGAAAGAAAGTGTTGAACAAGTTAATGAGCTTTCCTGAGTCTTAAACATTAAAATATTAATGATTATGTACCATATAGCTTTCATCTCCTTTATTTTCAGTAAATGTTGTACAATACTTCACAACCATCTTTTTAAATAAGAAACAAGTGGATCTGGTAAAGACACTGACATCAAAGTATCAATGATACATTAAACACAATTGCTTAAGTAAAAGCAGTGGTGTTGAACTAAAGGAATTGAAAATTTAATTTTATTGTCCAGGTCATATCCACTCTCAATTGTTCTGGTCAGAGTCGGTGATGGACCTTGGGAAGACATGAAGAACTTTGGTGATGAGCTCCATGCACGTAAATGTCAAAATTTCCAGGTATTACAGTAGCAGCATACAATTAACTTTGAATGCCATATGTGTTGAATTTAATTCATGCATTGACTTCTAAATAATATCTTTTCTTTGTATGTAGATGGTTAACCTTGCTGAAATTATGTCTACAAATGCAACATTCATTGAGAAAGAAATAGCTTTTGCTCTAGCTGCCCTAAGGGAGATCCCCTACCAGTACAAAGCAGCAGTTGAAAATGGCATTCTTGGGTAGGGTTCCTTGTTCATGCCAAATTATAATATTCAATTATTTTGTCAAAAATTTCTGAAATGAGATCTCTGGTGTGCATAATGGAGGTAGCCAATAATTTAAATGAGAGTAAAACCTTAATACTTATAGTCTGCTTCTGAACCCAATTTGTGGATGAAATATAAATGTCATGTAATTGAGTTTGAACTGGTTTGTGAATGCTTTCTAATCTGCATCTACTCTTCTGGAAAAAAAAGACAGGTGACAGGAAGAGCAGAGCAAATCATTCCACGCCCTCCACCAGTTCCTCAAACTTGTGAGACAAGCAACCCCTTGGTATGATTATGATACAGAGTGTGTGTGTGTGTGTGTTGTTTTGTTTTGTGATTTTTAATGAATCAGAATCTTATATCAGTGAATCAAGAAGAAGTTACCCCTCTAGAAGTACATATCACTCTAGAACAGATAAGGGAAAGCCTCATTTACTTCCCATCTACTGGATTGTGCACTTTTTTTTCCTCAGTTTTAAAGTGGCCTTGATGAACTCTGGCACTCCTCTGCATTTGAATATTATACAGGGCACCCCCCCCAATCCAAAATGATAGTGTGTTTTGCAACGAATTGAGCATGTCACCTATTTATTTATCATTGCCACGAGTCCATGACACATACACTGAGCTAGTTTGCTAAGGATTTCCATAATAATTATATAAATATGAAATATTTGATTTATCTGTACACATCGATTTTTGTGCTTCTGGCAGAGATCAAGGATGTGCGTGCTGAAGGGGGTATGTGTTCAAGAGATTAAGATTGATAAAAATGGAGTCCAATATTGTTCAAAGTATTTGGGAATGCTAGGTACAGCTTTGGAGGTTTTGATAATGTGGGAAAAAGGGTACTGGAGGAAGTTAATAGGGACATTCTTGTTGGCTTCCTTGCTAAAGAGCGTCGAAGATGGCTGAGTGAGCGTGTACTAGGGTTTTTCACCCAAATGACAATAGTATAAGGAGTCTTACCAGGGAGTAGCTAAGGGGTGTGAGAGAGAGGTGGGATGCAGCTTGGTGTAATGCAGGTGAATTCAATGTCATCATATACCTGAGTGCGAGGTTAAGGTGCAATAGGTTTAGCTTTGAAATGTTTGATTTTTCTGACATTATTGTGAGTTTAATATGATTGATTTGCCACTTGAGGAGGGGTATGCACACATTGTTGGAGGGTGATAGAAGCCGATGTGATGCCTGTTGTTTCTGAAGTTTTATAGGCATTGTAAGATTGGCAAATCCCTTAATGATACTTTTATTGCTTTAATCCCTAAGAAGAGCAACGCCATTGATATTAAGATTTTCATCCTATTAGTTTAGTGAAAAATGTGTATAAATTATTGGTGAAGGTGCTGGCTAATAGGTTGAAAATGGTACTAGATAATCTTATTTCTAAGTTATAAAATTCTTTTGTTGGTGGTAGGCAAATTCTTGACTTGGTCCCAGTTACTAACGAATGCTTGGATAGTCGTATCAAGAGTCAATTCCTAGCATGAACTGTAAGTAGGATATTGAAAAAGCTTATGATCACATTAGTTGTGATGCGTTCATCTATCTGTTGGGGAGGATGGGATTCAAGGAGAAATGGAAGGGTTGGATTCATTCTTGTATTTCTGCTGTTCACAGCTTCTTTAGTAATTCATGGAGATTAAGACAAAATAACCAGTTATCCATTTTGTTGTTTGTATTGCTTATGGAGGTTTTGGGTCTCATTCTTTGTTTGGATTGCAACCTTGGAGAAAATTCTTATTTGTGATAATCTAATCAAGTAGGGATATACCTTAGTTGGGTGGTGTTGTATGTAGCTGTGGAATGGAGAGATGATAGATCATTTGTTGATTCACTATGATGTTGCTTATGGTTTATGGAGCCTGGTGTTCATAACTTTTGTCTGGGTGGGGGAATTAGATCGGGGCACTCTTGGCAAACTAGAACATTGTACCGCTTTCTTTGATGTGGCTATTGTGCGAGGATTGACATAGTCATACTTTTGAGAATACAGATAGATCAAAGAATTAGCTAGAAGCATTGTTGATGCGCACTTTGATTGGTCTTGAGTGTGTGGTCTTACAAACTATAGCACCCTCACACACACACTTCTCTTTTGTTTATAATTTTTTGTAATTCTTTTAGGTTATGAGGCGCTCATCATCATGAGCATTGATTAACCTATTTTATTAATGAATGCTTATTACTTATCAAATATTTATATATGAAATTATGCGTTATTATTAAGACTGAACAAATGGTCTACCTGGCTAGCTGCCCAGTCAAAGCCCGTTGACATTTCAACCTAGTTTTTTGCCTTTTCGTATGATGGTCTAACTTGTCCAAGCTAGTTTTTTGATCGACATGATTTGAGGTCACTTATTTTCTAAGAGTTAGGTCATTTTGGATATAAACCACTGTCACTTTCTTTAAGACTTTCTCCCCTCTATTCGTATGTGTTAAAATACTTAGAATTCTAAAATTAAATAAAGAGATCACTTATTACTTTCGCCCAATTTGCTTATAGGTCTGCCCTATATGTTTAACGAAGGCAAAGGAGTTGGCCTTTGGCTGTGGGCACCTGGTGAGCTGAACTCATTGATTAATTGTGCTTTTCACCTCTCCCTGATTTACATGGTATTGCAAATATTTTGACTAAAGTTATTTCATTGCAGACTTCTAGAGACTGTTCAGAATTGAGCATCTGTCCAATGTGCTGTGAACCCATCACAAGCAGACAAAGGGTGTACATCTAGTGACTGCTCCCATAGAATTGAAAATGTTTGTTTAAACCTAGTATGGGTAGTGGTCCACTTCTATTAGTTTAAACCTAGTATGGGTGTACAACATGTTTGTTTAAACCTAGTATGGGTAGTGGTCCACTTCTATTAGTTTTCTTGTGTATGTTTAATGGAGCTATGATGTGGCTTTTTTGATGTCATGGAAAATTGTTATTTTATAAACTGAAACCAAATGCTATAACCCGATTGAGAGAGAGACCTTACTTTAGTAAGCTGATACGACCCTCTCCATGGCCGCGTGTAGATCCTCTTTTCCCTCGAGGGGCTATGGTTAGATCTAAGGATTTTCATAAATAAAACAATAGACGAGAGGAAATTTATGGTTATACTTCGAGGGAGAACCGAGACCTCCTTAACAAGCAAAGCTTGATTTTTACTAAATTATTCTCATACCTGTTTATTAATCATAACAGGCTAGGCTTACAACTTAAAGTAAAAAACAAATTTAACACCTAAATGATAGAAACAATTCCTACAACCTAGCCTACTAATCTGATAAGGATAAAGGCAATTTTTATCCCAATAAATAACAAATACTTGAAATATTAGATAATAATCAATAGCTAAGATAAAGATAAACTCCTAAGCAAATTCAAAACAAGAACCAAATCTGATATGGCAGCTTGTACATAACACAATCTGATATTGCAGCTGGTACGTAACATAAGCTTAAGGATAATCTTTTCACAATGTCCACTCATTAGTGTAGTTTTGAGATGCAGATTATGATCTTGAGTGAGACCATCTCCTATATTTCGCATAAAAAACCTGTCATACCTCATGTAATACAAGGTCCTCATTGTATTGACATTAAACATCTTACAGACGGTTGGAGTTCTTGCTTTTGTTGATTTTTATGGATCGGCACTCATAGGAAACAGTCCAGTTATTACCCAAATATGCTCAAAACTATGGCTTGTAGTAGAGTGCTAAAATTTAAGTAACCAATGATGACAGTTTATATGTTTCCCATTCATCAAATCATCTCATTTTGGACTTTTTGGAGTCCGAAGCTATGGAAATTTATGGCAAAAATGCGTGTGCTGCAGAATAACATTGCAAAATCTTCTGATATATATTTTTTTCTTTCATGAATTTGAAATTTTGAAGTTTTGAATGGGCTCTCTTTTTAAACAGGTCAGTGCAGCATTGAGTAAAGAAGGTCTAAAAGAATCCAAACTACTCATTGGAATTGATTTCACTAAAAGCAATGAATGGACAGGTTTGTGGAGTAAATATAATAATCTCTTTTTGTTTATATTCATTCATTATTGTATGAGTTATTGATGGAGCTAGAATTGGGATCCCCTGGTTAATAATTGCATCTACAAAACACTAGGGTGTAATCTGAATTGTGCCGAAAATGATAACTATGTACCTTATTAATTTCTATTCTAAAATTATGGATAATACATCATGAGACTTGACATTAGATAGTGTTGGTGAAGGAGGCATTATGTGAAGGTCATTACATCTCTGACAAGCGTTTATTGTTTTAACAATAATGTGATATCATATATTTTTGAAAATGGTTTGTATTTGATTTGTATCTCTGGATGTCAATTCATCATTTTTGTTATTGAAGGCAAGGTCTCATTCAATAACCGGAGCCTGCATGCCATTGGATATACATCTAATCCAAATGAGAAGGCCATCTCCGTCGTGGGAAAGACTTTATCCCCTTTCGATGAAGACAACTTAATTCCTTGTTTTGGTTTTGGTGACGGTATGTCTAATCCCCTAAAGTTGAACATCTGGAGAAGTTTCTATTATTTTCTAATATGACCGCTGGATTTATTTTCTGTTATAGAGATAACTCATGATCAGGAAGTGTTTAGCTTTCACAATGATCATTCACCTTTCCATGGTCTTCAAGCAGCTTTGTCCTGCTACAGAAAGATTGCTCGAAATGCAAAACTTGCTGGTTGGTTTTTTGTTCCTTTATTTGAAAGCTAATAATTTCATTAATTTTGCTCCCTGTAACCAAACCCATGAACTCTCTTCTGGTTTGCCACCAGCAAATCCTGTCTATAATATTTATTGAGACTAACAGCTTCATTTATGTGCTTAGTTGTGTTTAAGGGCCAACTTCTTATGCTCCTGTAATTGGGGCTGCAATTGACATTGTAGAGAAAAGTGGTGGTCAGTACCATGTATTGCTTATCATTGCTGATGGCCAGGTAGAATTCAAAGTCCTCCTTTTTGCTCTCTCTCTCTCTCTCTCTTGAACTCACAAATTGTTGCATGCGCACAATCTTTTTTATTTGGAGTGACGTCTTGTACTGTATATGTTACAAGAAGCAGCGATATAAGTGATAAAGAACTAAGTCCACAAGAAGAGCAAACACTCAAATCAATTGTCAATGCGAGGTAGAGCCTTGCAGATTGATGGAATTCAATTTCTTGTTTCAGGCTTCTGTTAGATCTCTCTCACCCCCCCCCCCCCCCCCCCCCCCCCACCCCTCTCTTTATCTTATATTTTATTTTCAATTCTCTAAAATGACATGGGTAAAACTTGGTCAGAGCTATTTTGATATCCTTGTTGCATATTATTCTTTAAAATGATAGAGTTGGCAGTCCTCTGTTCAATAAAAAGAAACTATGGAGACAGAATTTTTTTTTGTTGGATCAGTAAATGAAGATAGAAATAATGGTGGGTGTCAATTTGTTTCTTTATCAATGAATTCCGAATGAAATTACCATTGACCTCAATATGTTTGGCGTGCTCATGAAACATAAGGTTGTTCGAAATAAACATATAGGCTTGATTATAACAATACATATCCATAGGAGTAGAGCAACAACACCAATATCTTGATAGATAGAACGAACTCATAATATTTTGGAGGCAGTATAACTAGACGAGCCATACTCTATACTCAGTTTCAGAGTTAAGAGTGGGCAAAGTCAATCTGCTTTTTATTGCGTCAAATAAATAGATTTCTCCAACAAAGGTTCAATAGCCAGAGGTAGGACTATGATTGCTGCAAGCCATTGATAATTTTTCCTAAAAAATTTCTTTGCAATGGTGCTAATGTAATAAAGTTTATGTTCTGCAAAAGTTGCTGAGGTTGCTGTTTGCAATCCCGAGGATTATGGGCTAGGGTTGAGGAGATTTCTGACTTGAAATACGCTTCTGTCATAAAGCATGTTTGCTTGGACAAAGTGTACAAGAAGAAAGTCTATTCTGGCCCAATGGGGTTCATCAAAATTTGCCGGGTAAAAATGAATTTTTGGTCAATTGATGTTCCCACTGATGGTTCTAGGTTTATGAAGAACCGCCTTCTATTAACTTGATGGTGAAGTTCTTGTTTTGGAATGTAGTTGGGTGAAGGCAAAGGCAACTCTTTTTAGTATGACATCGCCATCCTTGGAAGGCCTTTACACTTTATGTCTCCAATTGAGGAGAAGATTCTTAACAATGCTGGCATATGAAGGGTAGATAAAGTTTCTGACATTATATTGGATAGAAATTGAAATTGGTTAATTCTGGCTTCCTGGCTTCTAATCCAAAAAACCTGCTTCTGCTAAGGAGAATGGTTTCTTGTACCTTTGATCTCAATATTGCTAGGGATAATGAGGTGAGTTGGGTCCCTAATCAACATTCTGATAGGGATACCATTAGAAATGCCAATTATACTGTTGTAACGCTTAACTTTCTGTTCGACAATTGGCTATTCAGCTACTCTGAATAATGTAGGATAAGTAAAGTATGTGCGAAGCACCATGTTGTTGGTCATTTCAGTTTCTAAGTTGTGATAGGCAAGGTCTGTTGGAGAGTTTGATAGCCCTTTTGGCTGAGTTTTGAATAGCAACTATGCTTCTTTGGTGCTAATAAATTTGATTTACTCAAAAAAAAGAGAGGAAACATTTTTTTTTCCTTGTAGTATGAATTGTTGGCTATGATTGTTTCGAATGTTTCAAAAACTTGTTCATATACTCCCAACCTAATATTGTTCCTAGTATATCATTAGAGAAAAATGCTTTACTTTACACTGAAAGAAAGTGTTGAACAAGTTACTTAGCTTACCTGAGTCTTAACACTAAAAATTAAAAATTTTGTACTGTATAGCTTTCATCTCCTTTATTTTCAGTAAATGTTGTGCAATAATTTACAACCGTCTTTTTAATTAAGAAACAAGTGGATCTAGTAGAGAAACTGACATCAAAGTATCAATGATACATTAAAGACAATTGCTTAAGTAAAAGCAATGGTGTTGAACTAAAGGAATTGAAATTTTAATTTCATTGTCCAGGTCATATCCACTCTCAATTGTTGTGGTCAGAGTCGGTGATGGACCTTGGGAAGACATGAAGAACGTTGGTGATGAGCTACGTGCACGTGAATGTCATAATTTCAAGGTATTGCAGTAGCAGCATACAATTAACTTTGAATGCAATACGTGTTGAATATAATTCATGCATGGACTTCTAAATAATATCTTTTCTTTGTATGTAGATGGTTAACCTTGCTGAAAAGATGGTTAACCTTGCTGAAATTATCTCTACAAATGCAACATTCACTGAGAAAGAAATAGCTTTTGCTCTAGCTGCCCTAATGGAGATCCCTTTTCAGTACAAAGCAGCAGCTGAAATTGGCATTAGGTAGGGTTCCTTGTTCATTCCAAATTATAATATTCAAGTATTTGGTCAAAATTTTCTGAAATGAGATCTCTGGTGTGCATAATGGAGGTACTTGAGCAGCCAATAATTTAAATGAGGGTAGAACCTTATTACTTATAGTCTGCTTCTGGTTTGCTATTTTGAAGGGCGGGGGGAGACAATTTGTTTCATGGTTCCAATTGTTCCAATCCCAGTTGTGGATGAAATATAAATGTCATGTACTTGCGTTTGAACTAGTTTGTGAATGCTTTCTAATCTGCATCTACTCTATTGGGAAAAAGACATGTGACAGGCAGAGCAGAGCAAATCGTTCCACGCCCTCCACCAGTTCCTCCAACTTGTGAGCCAAGCAACCCCTTGGTACGATTATGATACAGAGTGTGTGTGTGTGTGTGTGTGTTGTTTTGTTTTGTGATTTTTAATGAATCATAATCTTATATCAATGAATCAAGAAGAAGTTACCCCTCTAAAAGTACATATCACTCTAGAATAGATAAGGGAATGCCTCATTTACTTCCCATCTACTAGATTGTGCACTTTTTTTCCTCAGTTCTAAAGTGGCCTTGATGAACTCTGGTGCTCCTCTACATTCGAATATTATACAGGGCAAGCCCCCCCCCCCCCGGGAAAAATCCAAAATGATAGTGTGTTTTGCAATGAATTGAGCATGTCACCTGTTATTTATCATTGCCATGGGTCCATGACACACATTGAGCTAGGTTGCTAAGGAATTCCATAATAATTATATAAATATGAAATATTTGATTTATCTGTACACATCGATCCTTTTGCTTCCAGCAGAGATCAAGTATGTATATGCTGAAGGGGGTATGTGTTCAAGAGATTAAATCTGATAAAATAGAATCCAATATTGTTCAAAGTATTTGGGGATGCTGGGTACAGCTGGGGAGGTTTTGATAATGTGGGAAAAAGGGTACTGGAGGAAGTTAATAGGGACATTCTTGCTGGCTTCCTTGCTAAAGAGTGTTGAAGATGGCTGAGTGAGCGTGTACCAGGGTGTATCACCCAAATGACAATAGTATAAGGAGTCTTACATGGGGGGAGCTAAGGGGTGTGAGAGAGAGGTGGGAATAGAATCCAATATTGTTCAAAGTATTTGGGGATGGTGGGTACAGCTGGGGAGGTTTTGATGATGTGGGAAAAAGGGTACTGGAGGAAGTTAATAGAGACATTCTTGCTGACTTCCTTGCTAAAGAGTGTTGGAGATGGCTGAGTGAGCGTGTACCAAGGTGAATTACCCAAATAACAATAGTATAAGGAGTCTTACATGAGGGGAGCTAAGGGGTGTGAGAGAGAGGTGGGATGCAGCATGGTGTAATGCAGGTGAATTCAATATCATCTGATACCTGAGTGCGAGGTTAAGGTGCAATAGGTTCAACTTTGAAATGTTTGATTTTTCTGACATTGTTGGGGAGTTTAATATGATTGATTTGCCACTTGAGGAGGGGTATGTACACATTGTTGGAGGGTAGTAGAAGCTAATGTGATGACTGCTTTTATCTTGAGTTTTATAGGCATTGTAAGATTGATAAATCCCTTAATGATACTTTTATTGCTTTAGTCCCTAAGAAGAGCAATTCTGTTAATATTCAAGACTTCCATCCTAATAGTTTAGTGAAAAGTGTGTAAATTATTGGTGAAGTTGTTGGCTAATAGGTTGAAAATGGTACTAGATAATCTTATTTCTGAGTTATAAAATGCCTTTGTTGGTGGTAGGCAAATTCTTGACTTTGGTCCCAGTTGCTAACAAATGATAGATCATTTGTTGATTCACTTATGATGTTGCTTATGGTTTATGGAGCCTGGTGTTCATAACTTTTGTGATATTTAGGGGCTGTTTGGTAATGTTGTTCTAGTAACGTTATTTGTATTTTTTGGAAATATGTATGGCTGAAAAAGTGTGTGGAAATATGTGTAATGCTATTAAAAAACTGAAAAATGTTACTTAAACTATCATACCAAATGGCCCCTTAACTTTCGTTTGGGTGGACGAATTAGATCGGGCACTCTACAACAATCTAAAACATTGTACCGCTTTCTTTGATGTGGCTATTGTGCAAGGATTGAAGTAGTCATACTTTTGAGAATACAAACAGATCAAAGAATCAACAAGAAGCATTGTTGATACGCATTTTCATTGGTCTTGAGTGTGTGGTCTTAAAAACTATAGCACCCTCACACTCACACACTTCTCTTTCGTTTATAACTTTTTGTAATTCTTTTAGGTTATGAAGTGCTCATCATCATGAGCATTAATTAACCTATTTTATTAATGAATGCTTATTACTTATCAAATATTTATATATGAAATTATGCATTATTAGTAAGACTGAACAATTGGTCTACCTGGCTAGCTACTCGGTTATAAGCCGTTGACATTTCAACCTAGTTTTTGCCTTTTGGTATGGTGGTCTAACTTTGTCCAAGCTAGTGTTTTTTTCCACATGACATGAGTTTTGCTCACTGGTTTGATACATTTCGGATCATTTATTTATTTTCTGCCCAATTTGCTTATATTGGTTTGAACTGAACTTATTGATATATTGTGCTTTTCACCTCTCCCTGATTCACATGGTATTGCAATTTTTTTTTACTAAAGTTATTTCATTGTAGACTTGTAGAGACTGTTCAGAATTGAGCATGATCACAGGTAGACCGTTAGAGATATATTAAACATATTAACCCAATTTAATGGGTCCAAGCCAATACCTTATACTAGTAGTCTAGGATTTAATCACCTGTATATACTTATGTTAGGATTCATTATAACACAGGTTATTGCACTACACTCTTACACAATAAAAATATAGCCCTTAAGGGATTTCTCTGTTGATTTAGGCTGACACAGCTAAACTACATAACTCTTGTGTTCTCGGTGTTCCTATTCTATACTTCTCCTTCCGCATCCACTCTAGCATATACAACATGGTATAACATATTGCGTTGCTAATAATATATTTAACATAGACAAAGGGTGTACATCTAGTGACTACTCCCACAGAATTGAAAATGTTTGAACCTTGTATCCCTCTCTCTCTCCCACCAGTGAGATTATACAGGGTACACTATAGATTAAATGAACATCACACTGCAAATTGAATTTTATTGCTTACCTTGTTATTTTGATTTGGTAGCATGGGATTCAATTCCAGGCCACGTGACAAGGTTCAATTTTCACAAAATGGATTCTATACAACACCATTCTTAAGAAAATTCTTCATCATTTGTATATAGTTATTCATTTTCAATTATTCACAGATTTTGATAGTTTTTAAAGCTTTTACAAATTTTTGCAAACCATTAGAGGAAAAATTCACACGAACCCTCGAGATTGCTACTTGTAGAATCCATGCTTAATTGTATTATGAAAGTGATTTCCCTGTGAATCCACTAACAAACTCAATTGAGTGGAGGCCAATATCATCTAAAGGAAAATAACTAACACTCGCTTAGAACTTGAGGGACTAATTGTGCTTACAGGTAAATTTCAAGGACCAATAGTATAGTTACGCATTTTTTGTATTTCATGTAAAAGTTTTATCAAAACTTTCTTAAATTTATCCATTAATAAATACTCTTAGGGTACTCATTAACTGGACTCGTCTAATAATAATAATTTGATAGTGGGTGTGGAAGGAAATAATTTAAACCAAGAAATTTTTATTGAAAACACAAAAATATTAATTACGATAATGGTCTTTTGTGAATCTATTAACTATTTGAAAAGCTATTCAAGGGTAAAAGACCTTGTTTGATGGTAAGAGGCTCACTGACAATATGAACAAGTTTGGTGTGGGCATTGTGTATGATGTTCCATGCACCTTCATATATTTAATTGAAGTCATGACTTATGAGTCAAGAAATGGATTCCATGAAGCTGCGGTTCTATGGAACAATATGTTTCAAAGTCTTTTAACACTTTTTGAAATGCAACAATATGTTTTGTAAGCTTTTATTGAATTTAAGCTTTAGCAACATCTTGTTCTGGTTTGACTAAAATTAGGTTTTGGTATTTATTTTTCTTTGTTTTTTTGTTTTTTAAGAAGTAATAATTGTTAAAGTATTATATTTTTATATGTAAGAAAGGGTGTGAGTTTGACCAACATGTAGTGATAAGGGCTTGGGCCAACATGACTGAGGGCATGGGAGTTCCCCTACTAGTAGTGCATTGTAGTTCCTTATACTCCACCTATAAACTATTCACCTAGCTCACTAGTAACTATGGTGTGCAGTTTTAGCCTAGGAGCGGCTAGGGTTTTACTATGGTCACACCTAGGTAAAAAAATCATACTAGTCATCACTTTCTAACCTTTTTTAAAAATTAAAAAAAAAAATTACCAAAAAAAAGGGTGAGAGTTTGTGTTTTATGACTTGTTTCACCTTGAAAATTTACAAAGTCTTTTGCAAATATAAAGTAATATAAACACTAAAAAAAATAATAATTAAAAAAATTGATGGAAATGTGTGTTCTTGAACACGTGCGTGTGTGGTGTACTTGAACATGTGTGACATTGTTGTTTTGCTTATAATATGATAATAAATTTTTTTAATAGGATAATTACAAATTTAAAGAAATTTTTTTTTTTTTTAAGACAAGAAAGTGTTTTTAAGTAGTCTCAAAGTTACATTATTTTCAGGATTATTATCAATTTCCTACGCTATATGTGGTGCCTTGAAACGTCACTAGTTCCCATGATGTCGTCGGCATTGACTATAACTTCACGGAGTCCATCTTCTTGGTAGTTTAAGACTTGACAAAAAAACAGGGAACATGTTGGCCACCTTGTGGAATTTCATAAAGAAATTTCATACCAGCCTCTTTTCTTTGCTCTTCATATTTCCTCCTTGTGGAATTTCATACTAGCTTTTGGTTTTCCTTGAAACTAATTGAATAAATGAAACTTCCTTATCTTTTTCCAAAATTCCAATTTGAATATATTAATTATAATTTTTTTAAGTGCCTAATTTGAATATATATATATATTAAGTTGAGGTAAGGGAAATCATGAATTTATTAACTACTTTTTCTTTTGATAATTTGACCAAGGGATGGGAGGGATTTTTAAAAATGTAGTTTATTACATACGGAGGTTATTTCGGTTTTGTTGAGAGAATGATATATTTCGATATCAATCAGGGGCGGCCCAACAAATTTGGAGGCTGAAGGCGATATATTTAAATGGAGACTTTTTATTATCACTTAAATAATATTTAACTAGTATTTAATTTCATAATTTTTGATAACAAAAATCTATTCCTTTTATTTTGTAATATGCTTTTTTTTTTTTTTGGAAAAATGCTAAAGATATAACAAATTTTACTGAAAAAAACTTTCAAACGATGTAGAAATGAATGCGATTAGTAACACTTCTGTGGGAGTGAAAAGACCCCGATGGGTATATGGGCCTTTGAGCCATGCTAAGGAAGGCCGACCTGCTCTTGGGTTCAGAGTTTGTTAGTACTACGGGTCGGCCCACACGCCGAGGATCCGAGGGTGATTTTCTCCTCGGACGGATACAGGAGAACCCGGGACTTCATTATAAAGGTTAAGGGACGACTTAGAGAAGACCAATGGTTAAAAGGGGTGAACCCTTGAATGTCCTAGAAGCACCGATATTTGAGAAATACCAAAGATAAAGGTTGCCACCTCCACATTAAAGATTCTGCACCTACCTTCCTGGCCGCATTAATGGGGAAGTGACCCCTGAACAGTGGAACGGAGACTTCTGGTCACTATCCAGAGGCATTAAGGAAAGAAATATCTAGGGGGAAGGAGGTGAGAACAACACGTGGATAAAGTATCATAAAGAGAAGTATTTAAGGGGGAACTTAGAACGAGAAAAAAGAGGAGGGAAAGAAAAGGAAAAGATCTTATTTTTGTAATAAAGAGTAAGAAAAAGAGAAATAAGAAAAAAGGAGCTCTCGGCCTACGTCCGAGGAGGTTTATTTGTAACATTTGTTTGTTGTTTATGAATATTTACAGTTTTTAGCTTGTCATCAAACCCTCCACACTTCTAACCTGGGTTTTAAGCCCACACTCCACAAATTCATATTGTTTAAGGCTCATTGGGCCTGAGTCCGTAACTATTTTTGGGGTCCAGGTGCAATTGTGCGCTTACAATTGGCGCCGTCTGTGGGAAATCTAGTCTAGAAGAGGTAGGGATACTATGGCAGGCTTAGGTGCTCACCAAGCAGAGTCACAGGGATCACAACCGGAGGATCATTTCGAGCGTCTTGAACGTCGAAGGGATCGTGAGGGAAGTGTCCATACAGAGTACCCCGGGGCTAGCCATACTCATGGTGGGGGTAGCACCCCCCAGGAGGACGGTTCTAAAGCCATGCAGAATGAGATCAACCGTTTGAAGAGGAAGCTACGCCGCGCCAGACGTAGGCCTTCACCATCCTTATCCAATCCTTCCTCGGAGGAGGATAGGCGAGGTGGCTACAGCTCGAGGTCGTGCTCACCCGCCAGCGCAGTGTCCTCCGGTGAGGAGGACGACCAGCAAGCTCGCAGACGCAAGAATCTTCCTTCTAGGGGCTTAGGCAACGACGCTATGAGTAGGGCATTACATCAACTCTCCAAATCTCCGTTTTCACGGAGGATTGAGAGAGGGAGGCTCCCTAGGAGGTTTACCCAGCCCACCTTTACCATCTACAATGGCCGGACTGATCCAGTGGAGCACGTGAGTCACTTTAACCAGAGGATGGCGGTGCATTCTCACAACGAGACCTTGATGTGTAAAGTTTTCCCCTCTAGCTTGGGACCTGTGGCTATGAGATGGTTTAACGGCCTCAAATCGGGGTCTATAGGCTCGTTCGGGGAGCTAACTAGGGCATTCGCTTCGCGGTTCATTACGTGTATCAGAGTCCCTCGGCCATTGGACTCGCTGCTATCCATGACCATGAAGGAAGGGGAGACGCTGAAAGCATACTCCGACCGATATTGGGAGATGTTTAATGAAATAGATGGTGATTTTGATGAGGTGGCGCTTAATACCTTTAAGGTAGGTCTTCCTACTGACCACGACCTAAGAAAGTCTTTGACAAAAAAACCCATCCGCAGCGTACGCTGCCTTATGGATCGTATTGATGAGTACAAAAGGGTAGAGGAAGACCAGCAGCAAAGAAAGGGAAAGGAGAAGGTTATCCCGCAGGAGAGAAGGGATTTCAGGTCGGACAGATACCATAACAACAAGCCGAGGAGAGATTACTTCATGTAATCTGGCTCGGCGGCACCTCAGGCTATAAACACTGTGTTCCGAGAACCAGTGCATCAACTACTGGAGAAGGTTCGTAAGGAGCCCTTCTTCAGATGACCTAGTAAAATGGCAGGGGACCCTGCAAAGAGAAATCAAAACCTCTTTTGTCAGTACCATCAGGATGTGAGCCATACTACCGAGAACTGTCAGACCCTTTGGAACCACTTGGAGCAGCTTGTCAGTGAAGGAAAATTGAAGCAGCACTTATGTCAACCTACTGGGCAGGGCAGTCAATCCGGCTCAAACAATCAGAGGAACAATTCGTCTCGGCCGGCATTGGGAACAATCAATGTTATCTTCGCTGCACCTGGTAGGACCGGCTCAGGTCCCACTAGGGTGATGGCGGTTTCCCATTCTTAGGCCGAGGATGCGGGCAGCAGGCCGAAGAGGTTGAAGGGCACTTTGCCCGTCTTAGGATTCTCCGAGGAGGATAAGGCCGGTACCATTCAACCTTATGACGATGCTCTTGTGGTCACTCTTAGGATTGGGAATTATGATGTGAAGAGGGTGATGATAGATCAGGGCAGCGGTGCAGATATCATGTACCCTGATCTATTTACGGGGTTAAGACTGAAGTTGGAGGATCTTACCCCTTATGACTCGCCACTTATAAGCTTCGAAGGGAGAGCTGTTGTGCCGAAGGGACAAATCCGTTTGCCCGTTCAGTCTGGATCAGAGATGATGGAGGTGGATTTCATTGTCGTTGATGCGTACTCTCCATACACGGCCATCCTAGCTAGACCTTGGCTGCACGCTCTGGGAGCTGTCTCCTCTACCTTGCATGTTAAAGTTAAGTTCCCCTCAGGGGAATGTGTTGAGGAAATCCTCGGCAGCCAATCGGTGGCCAGGCAGTGCATATCGGCTGCAGTGCTGCATCAGACGGAAGCCGAGTCTTCGGCTTTGATCACCAAAGCCTTATAGCAATTAACAGCTCCTGATGCATCTGGAATGGTGACAGGAGAGGAGACACATTGTGAGGAGTTAGAGAAGTTTCCAGTAGCCGATGACCCAGAAAGGTTCTTTCAAGTCGGTATACTTTTGCCACACCAAGAGAAGATGGAATTGTTAGAATTTTTGAAGGAAAATATTGATGTTTTTGCGTGGGATCCTTATGAAGCTCCAGGCGTCGATCCGAGCTTCATTTGTCATCGTTTGAATGTCAACCCAGCTATTGTTCCGAGAAGGCAGCCACCTCGGCATTCTTCCAGAGAACATTCCGAGGCTGTGAATGAGGAGGTTCTTAAACTCAAGAGGGTTGGGGCTATCAAAGAATTTTTCTACCCCGAGTGGTTGGCCCATACTGTTGTTGTTAAAAAGAAGAATGGGACATGGAGGGTATGTATGGACTTCACTGATCTGAACAAGGTCTGTCCCAAAGATTCGTTCTCAATGCCACGTATTGATCAACTGGTGGATGCCACTATCGGACATCCTCGGATGAGTTTTTTGGACACCTTCCAAGGTTATCACCAGATTCCCTTGGCATTGAAGGATCAAGAGAAGACTGCTTTCATTACTCTGACGGGGAATTATCATTATAAGATCATGCCATTTGGTTTGAAGAATGCTGGGGCTACCTACCAAAGGATGATGACTAGAATGTTTGAACAACAACTGGGAAAGACCGTTGAAGTATACGTGGATGACATGGTGGTGAAGAGCAAAACAATACCCTCACACGTGAGAAACCTGGCTGACACCTTTCAGGTGTTAAGAAAGTACAAGCTATGCCTTAACGTCTCAAAATGCTCTTTCAGCGTGGGGTCTGGAAAGTTTTTGGGGTACATCATTACTCACAGAGGCATAGAGGTAAACCCAGCGCAGGTTAAGGCTATTCAGGACTTGCAACCTCCTCGGAACCCAAAAGAAATCCAGAAATTAACCGGAATGATTGCCGCCTTGAACAGATTTATATCTCGGTCAGCTGACCGATGTCGTCCTTTCTTCCAGTTGTTGAACAAGTGGAAAGGATTTCAATGGACCGAGGACTGCGTGTTGGCTTTCCAACAGCTTAAGCGATACCTCTCTCGGCCACCTGTTCTGTCCCGCCTAGAGGCGCACGAAACTTTGTTTGCTTATCTGGCAGTGGCCGTCCACGCGGTCAGCCTGGTCCTTATAAGGGATGATAACGGGGTGCAAAGACCGGTATACTACGTTAGTAAGTCTTTAAACGATGCCGATGTGCGTTATCTACTCTTGGAAAAAGCACTTCTGGCCGTAGTTCATGCCACGCGAAAGCTTCCTCATTATTTCCAGTCCCACACCGTGGTTGTTCTGACCCAATTGCCCCTCAAGGCAGTGCTACGTAGTGCCGACTACTTAGGCAGGATAGCAAAGTGGGGGACCATTCTAGGGGCTTTTGACGTTAAATACAAGTCTCGCACCTCGGTGAAGGGCCAGGTCCTCGCTGACTTGGTGGCAGAGTTTGCCGAACCATTGCAGGAAGAAATCCTAAAAGAGGCCCGCATGGGTGAAAAATCAGTTGGTGTGATCACAGCTGCGGTATCTCCGACTTGGAAAGTGTATGTGGATGGGGCAGCCAATCAGAGAGGATCAGGTGTTGGGCTCGTCCTGATGTCCCCCGAGGGAATTGTTTTCAAAAAGTCTCTGAGATTGGCATTCTCGGCCACTAATAATGAGGCTGAATACGAAGCGGTCTTGGTAGGCATGAAAATGGTACATAGAATGGGTGGAAAGGAAATCCATGTGTTCTCGGACTCTCAACTGGTGGTCGGCCAGGTCACGGGGACCATGGAGGCTAGAGATCCAAGGATGCAGGAATATTTGGCCCAAGTCAAGCGTTAGCAAACTGAATTTGACTCCTTCGTTTTAACTCATATCTCTCGGAGCGGAAACACCCATGCGGACTCCTTAGCCACGCTGGCAACGCTTTCGGCTTAAGGTTTACCTAGGGTCATCCTCGTTGAGGATTTGCTAGAACCCTCTCTTATCGTTGTCAACACGCCTCGCATTCATCTAATAAGGCCTGGCCCTAGCTGGATAGACTAGGTCGTGTCTTTTCTTAAGAGTGACATCCTTCCCGAGGACAAATATGAAGCTGATAAGATACGTCGAAAGGCGCCACGCTTCTGGTTGTCCGAGGATCAGAAACTGTATAAACGATCCTTTTTAGGACCGTACTTGCTGTGTGTACACCCTGACTCAACGGAAGGGCTTTTAGAAGAACTGCATGAAGGTATTTGTGGCAGCCACACCGGGGGAAGATCCTTAGCCCACAGAGCTCTGACTCAGGGTTATTGGTGACCCAATATGCAAAGGGAGACTCAAGACTACGCTAGGAAATGTGATCAATGCCAGAGGTTCACCCCTAATATTCATCAACCTAGAAGGGTTCTTAACCCCCTCTCCAGTCCTTGGCCTTTCGCACAGTGGGGATTGGACATAGTCGGCCCATTTCCGAGGGCAGCAGGTAACAAAAGATGGCTGCTTGTAGGAACGGATTACTTTACTAAATGGGTCAAGGCTGAGCCCTTGGCAAACATTAGAGACGTTGATTCCAAGAAGTTTGTGTGGAAGAGCATCGTCACTAGATTCGGAATACCTCATACGCTTATATCAGACAATGGTGTTCAATTTGACAGCAAGGCTTTTAGGAAGTATTGTAGTGATATGGGCATCATAAACAGATATTCCACCCCAGCTTATCCTCAAGGAAATGGGCAAGTCGAGGCCGTTAACAAGGTTATAGTCAGTGGGCTGAAGAAAAGGTTAGACAACGTGAAGGGCAGATGGGTAGAAGAACTCCCACATGTCCTGTGGACGTATCGGACCACACCGTGTAGATCCACTGGAGAAACACCATTCTCTATGACTTATGGAGCCGAGGCGGTGATACCCTTGGAATCTGGCTTTCCCACCCTGAAGACGAGTTCTTTTAACCTCGAGAGCAACAATGGACTTCTGGAGAAAGATCTTGACTTACTTGAAGAACGACGTGAGGCAGCCATGGTCCAGATGGCTTATTATCAACAAAAACTTAAACGGGGATATGATGCCTACGTGAAGCTAAGGCCACTAGCACCTGGGGATCTTGTACTAAGAAAGGTTGTGGGCACTTTTAGGAACCCAGCTTGGGGTAAGCTAGGACCAAACTGGGAAGGTCCCTATCGAATTGTTTCAGTAGCAGGCATAGGGTCGTATCGGCTAGCTGATCTAGATGAAAGAATTGTACCACGCCCATGGAATGTAAATAACCCGCGAAGGTATTATTATTAATAAAGTGTGTTTTTGTTTGTAATCAGTTCGAAGTTGTAAATACCGCAGGAGTTTGAAGTTACAACTGTTTAGAATTAAACAGAAACTTGGTTAAGTGTAGTCCTCGGACCACAAACCTTATGGAAATTGATATCTTGTCATTTGTTAAACAGAACCTTAGTTATGCCGGGTCCTCGGACCTCCTACTTTGGGAAAATTAACATTTGAAGTTACAACTGTTTAGAATCAAACAGGAACTCATCTAAAGTACAGTCCTCGGACCGCAGATTTTGTCACTATTCTTATTCTTATCACATGTTATAGGGAAGTTATTATCTCTCCATTCGTTAAATTTGGATCTTAAGTTCTTCATTTTTGAATGATAAATCCATTCTTGAGAGGAATGGTCTTTGTACCTTATGTCCTAGTGAAAGCAATACGTCAGGTTATAAAGGTTTAACCGTTATGTGAGTTATCTACACTGTGACATTATTTAATATCTAAAGTTAATGTGGCATTTTTGAAGTCATAATGGTTTGCATGGTGGAATTATGCTTATTATGTTTTCCCTGTAATTATTTGTTATTGCAAACTTTCATGGCAAACACAAAGAGAATAAAGTAAAACAAAAGCAACAACAATGAAAGCCGAATAAAAATATTCTTCATTAATTATATACAAGGAAGGGGATTACAAAAATTCCTAGACTAGGCCTTAAACTAGAGAAGGGGGATCTTGAAGGGAGCTGCTGCCAGCCTCAGTACTCTTCAATTCCAGTTCAAAGGTTGACAGGACTTGTTTCCCTTTTTCTGTTGAAGGAATGAGGGGCTCCACGCTTGGGGTTTCCTCCTTCTCGGCACCATCACACTTGTCCTTCTCTTTGTGGGAACCTTCAGGTTCTGTAGGAGTAGGAACAAGCTCTTGTACCACAGGAGGAAGAGCAGGAGAGGCAGGGACAGGAGGGTCTTCAATTTCTTGAATGTCTAGGGGAAGCCAAATATTTTCGGGCTTCCTCAGTTCGGAAACTTGAGGAACCCCTGCTACATTCATAGCCTCCCCCCAGACCTGCTGACAATACTCACGGCACAAGGCCGCGAAACTTTTGTCAGCTCCTCTTGCGTTTTGATGACCCCCTCCTGATAACTGGCCTTCTTCGCGGCCTCCAGGGCGTGCTTGTGGGCGTGAGCCTCTTCTTTTGCCAACGTAAGCTCCTTTTCAAGATCGGAGCGTGCCTGTTGGACTTGGGCAAGCTCGTCATCCTTTTGACGGAGGAGCTTACGCTGCACCTCCACTTGACTCCCCATCGTCTTCAAGCTGGCCTTGTCACCGTCTCTCTCTCTTTTCAGATCGGCCAGCTGTGAAGTGAGCCTCCCTTTCTCTGCCAGGGCCTGGTCTAGAGACCTTTCTGCCTCTTGTCTTAACTCCTGCTCCATCCCAGCGCGCTTTCGAGAGTCCTCCACGAACTTTTCGGCCGCAAAAACCTCTTGGATGGACTGCAAAAATGCTAGGAGGGTCAATACAGTAAAGTGTTTATAAATAAATACAGAATATGTGTGCAAGGTGGAACTTACCAGAGCTAAACCCCTTTTCAGTGAGAGGAACAGCTGCGGCTGGCCCATCTTCTCCAAGGATTCCATATCCTTGGGCAGCAGAAGAGGACGCTCCAGCACCTCGGCTAGATGATGGGCGTGGCCTTGTTGGACTGCCTTGATGCTGGAGTGACAGAGAATAGGGGCGCTATCCAGCCTCAAATCAGGAGACCAGGTGGCTGGCGTTCGTCGCACCTCAGCCACTTCCCTGATCTCCCCACTCTCAACTGAGCGGGCGCGCCCTTTGCCTTTGTCTGGCTTCTGCTGTTGGGCCAGCGGCGGTTGTTGTTTTATTTTCTTTGCTTTCTCCCCACCAGCCACCTCGGTGTCCACCTTTCTCTTTTTCTTAGAATCATCGGTGGGAAGTTTTGTCTCGGTTGGAGTAGGGGGTGGTGGCAAAGCAGGGGGAGCTTGGGCCCCTTTTGCTCCTTTCTTTGCCACTCGGGCACCTCTATCGGTCATGAGGTCCTTAAGCTTGTCCATTTCTTCTTCGACTGAACTGTTGTCTGGACGCGCTATCACTAGACCCGCGATCCTAGAGGCCTCAGCTTCTTCTTCCTCCTCGTCGGAGAGGATAACAAACGGGTTTCCGCGAGGTCGGGGGGAGTCCTCAAGCTGGAATTGTTCTATCTCCTCGTCCAAGGTATTCGAAGAAGACACTCGCTCCTCTGGGATAGCAATAGCCTGAGAGTGCACGGCGAGGGGAATCGCTGCTATGGGTTGTGTGTATAAAACGGTGTGAGGGGCGTCAGGGAGGTCGTGGCCGTCCAAAAAGTGAGGTCTAGCTACGTTGATCCTCCTTCGTCTTCGGTCACCCGCGATTATGGCGTTTTCTATCTCCTGGAAGTCCGAGGAGATGGGATCGTACCCCAGAATCAGATGAGCAACCCTGAGTTGTAGGTCCCCGCTGACGAACACCTCGGAGCGTAGTACTCTATTTAGATCTGCGATGTTGCAATGGCTTAAGCGTGCGCACACGTGCTGCTTATCTGCAAAGAAAAACATCAAAGCCAACATGGTCAGATTCACACAACATATAATAAATCTAATTAAATATGAATACACTTGAATACACATTTTTGTGAGTGTTAAAGGAAGTTGTACGGTGGGGAGGTTAATCCTAAGGTGTCGCACCTGGATCTCCCCACTCAACTGGGCAGTGGGGGCCGTCGTGCCAGTTCCCAGAAACGATCAGGTAGTCATCCTTCATGCCTTTGTTGGATTTGGGCAGACAGGAGATTAACCTAACGACACTAGAGGGGGATTTAATGTAGTAACCTACTTTGGTGAGTTTATGGCACTCGTACATAAAGACGACATCGTGCCAGGTGAGGTTCAGACCCATTTGCTCGTTTAGAGCATCGACACTACCCAAAACTCTAAAAACGTTTGGGGCGCACTGATCGGGACACAACCGGTGGTTGCGGAGATATTCCCTGGTTACAGGCTTCATTGGGAAGGCCATCCCACCTTCCATGAAGGCTACCATTGGGATGATAACCTCTTTGGCCTTTCTAGAACCGGCCACGGCTTCCACCGGGCAGTATTTTAAACCTACATCGCCGGGAATGTGATATTTGGCTCTAAAGCCTTCCATTCCAGCGGCGGTATCAACTAGACACTTAAACTTTCCCATCAGGGAGGAACGAAAGACTAAATTCTAAAAGGGAGAATGTCTACAAGGACAGCCGAGGACAAGATCCGAGGAGAAAAGGTTAAGAAAAGAAGAAGCAAAAACTTACAAATCTCAAGTTGTGCAAATTTCCACGGGTTTCTGCAGGTAAAGTAAGATTACTAATGTTTTGATGGGATTAACCCCTGGTGAAATAAATGAAGGCGCAGGTTCCCGAAGCATCACGATGTGCGGAAAGCGGCCTCGAAATTATGTTTGTCCCGCCTAAATTTTCGTGGGGTAGCGAGGACCGTTGGATGCCCATCTCACCGTTGAGTGTGGGGGACAAGGTATAACTTACAGTAATAAATGCGCGCGTTTTTGAAAATAAAACCGCCAGATGGCACCTTCTGGAACGCGAAACGGTTTCCACACATGCAGTCATTCACAAAGTGTGCGAAGTTAGTTCTCGTCGGATCAAAATCCTATTTTTATCCTCGGATGTTGAAAATTAGAGTTTTGAGGGGCTATTGTGGGAGTGAAAAGACCCCGATGGGTATATGGGCCTTTGGGCCATGCTAAGGAAGGCCGACCTGCTCCTGGGTTCAGAGTTTATTAGTACTACGGGTCGGCCCACACGCCGAGGATCCGAGGATCCATCCGAGGGTGATTTTCTCCTCGGACGGATACAGGAGAACCCGGGACTTCATTATAAAGGTTAAGGGACGACTCAGAGAAGACCAATGGTTAAAAGGGGTGAACCCTTGAATGTCCTAGAAGCACCGATATTTGAGAAATACCAAAGATAAAGGCTGCCACCTCCACATTAAAGACTCTGCACCTACCTTCCTGGCCGCATTAATGGGGAAGTGACCCTTGAACAGTGGAACGGAGACTTCTGGTCATTATCCAGAGGCACTAAGGAAAGAAATATCTAGGGGGAAGGAGGTGAGAACAACACGTCGATAAAGTATCATAAAGAGAAGTATTTAAGGGGGAACTTAGAACGAGAAAAAAGGGGAGGGAAAGAAAAGGAAAAGATCTTATTTTTATAATAAAGAGTAAGAAAAAGAGAAATAAGAAAAAAGGAGCTCTCGGCCTACATCCGAGGAGGTTTATTTGTAACATTTGTTTGTTGTTTATGAATATTTGTAGTTCTTAGCTTGTCATCAAACCCTCCACACTTCTAACCTGGGTTTTAAGCCCACACTCTACAAATTCATATTGTTTAAGGTTCATTGGGCCTGAGCCCGTAACTATTTTTGGGGTCCAGGTGCAATTGTGCGCTTATAACTTCAAGAAGATAATAAACAAGTATTTGAATGAATGTTGTTAGGGACATTATAAATTTTACAACATGAGGCTTACAAAGATGTATCATTAATCACAAAAAACAATTCAAAAATGTATTTAATAGGTTATTGATTTCCACATATCATATTAATTGTCACATAAATTTGTAAAATTTTCAAGTAAAATTAATAATATTTTTAGCATTTTCCTATTTGAGTTATTTCTTGTGATTAGTGACACATACTTGTAAGGAAAAATACTAGAGATACAAATTCTTTTACAAAAACTTTTACAAATTGATGATGTGAAGAATAATTATAGATAAATAAAAAAAGTGATGTTATTGGTGGGTCCAAATGAGAACCAGTAAGAAGTTAACTACAACAACAGTTTGTAAAAATGTTATAAAATAGTTTGTAAAACTATAACATTACTCTATTTGTAAGGCTCATATATTTAAAGTTGTATTATCTCTAGCATTACTCAATACTTTGAGACTTCTTGAAATTAGAGGAAAATTATAAAACTAATTTTTTTTCCTATATCTCCAAATTTTTTTTTAAAAAAATATATCAATTTTTGCCCAAAAATTTGGGGCCTTCCTCTAATAGGGGGCCCTAGGCAGTGGCCTAGGCCTAGGCCTGACCTTGATATCAATTAATATTGGTGTACTGTTTTGAGATTATCGTTATTTATATACTTTAATATTTCGGTGTGTATATATATGTATATATATAAGCCATTTCTGTACGTATTTATGTATATAATTTATTTATTTTTATATCTTTATGAACATATTATTTAAAATTCACATTTTATAATTTCAAATATTAGCCTAAATACATTTACCTAATGTATTTGCTTTAATAAAATATTTTATAACCCCTTTTTCTTTTCATTTTTAATATTTTAAACATTTTTTTGTTGTATTGGCCGAAATACTAAAAAAAAAATCTCAAGTACAATTGGTTCTTACTAATAGAACATGATATTTTATCTGGTTCATTTTAGAGGAATAACAATATGGTCAATATGGTATTAACTTTCTTGATGTAAAACCCTTTTTTGTTGCTGAGCATTTTGTGTAGATTTTTATATGTAAGAAAGGGTGTGAATTTGACCAATATGTTGGTTTGGTCTACTGATAAAGGCTTGGGCCAACATGCCTTAAGACATGGGTTTGAGTTTGACCAATACGTTGGTTTGGTCTAGTGATGAGCGTGTTGCAGTTTTTTATATCCTACCTGTAAGCTATTCACCTAGCTCATCAATAACTATGGTGTGCAGTTTTAGCTTAGGAGTGGTTAGGGTTTTACTTTGGTCGTGCCCAAATAGGAAAGCCATACTAGTCATCTCCAATTAACCATTTTTTTAAATTACCAAAAAAAGGGTGTGGGTTTGTGTTTTATGACTTGTTTCACCTTGAAAATCTACAAAGCCTTTTGCGAATGTAAAATAATATATACACTAATGAAAAAAAATAATTAAGAAAATTGATGGATATATGTTTTCTAGAGCACACGCGCCTGTGTGGTGTACTTGAACATGTGTGATTTTTTTTTTTTTAAGCAGCCTCAAAGTTACATCATGTTCAAGATAATTATCAATTTCCTTTGCTATATGTGGTGCCTTTTAAAATGCATGTCACTAGTTCCCATGATGTGATTGGCATTGACTAGAACTTTATGGAGTCCATCTTGGTAATTTAAGACTTGGCAAATAAATGGGGAACAAGTTGGCCAACTAGTCATGTACAACCAATTTCATAAAGAAATTTCATACCAGCTTCTTTTCTTTGCTCTTCATTTTTTCCTCCTTTTCATACTAGCCTTTTGTTTTCTTTGAAACAGCGTTATCATAATTTGATAAATGAAACTTCCTTATCTTTTTCCAAAAGTCCAATTTGATGAATGAAACTTCCTTATTTTTCCCCAAAAGTCCAAAACTTAGTATGAACCACATTTAAAGATGAATTTATTAATTATAATTTTTTTTAAATGATAGATATTATAGGTTCATAAAAAAACATCAATTTTTTTTGATGTAATCGAGATTTGAATTTAAGTGCCTTATTTGAATTTTTTTTTTTTAGTTGACGTAACAAGAACTCATGAATTTATTAACTACTCTTTCTTTTGATTATTTGACTATTGGAATGGAAGGGATTTAAACAAATAGTGTCAATTAATTACGGGGTTGTTTCGGTTTTGTTGAGAGAATAATATATTTCAATATCAATTAATATTGGTGTATTGTTTTACGATTACAATTATTTATATACTTCAATATTTTTATATATAATATATATTTTTAAGCCATTTTTATGTATTTAAGTATATAATTAATTAATTTATTTTATCTTTATAAACATATTATTTAAAATTCGCATATTTTATAAGTTCAAATATTAGCCTAAATACATTTACCTAATGTATTTGCATAAATAAAATATTTTATAACCTTTTTTTCTTGTCATTTTTAATATTTTAACCATTTTTTTTATTGTATTTACTGAAACACAAAACAACTCAGGTACAATTGATACGGACTAATACAACATGATGTTTTATTCAATTCATTCTAGAGGAGTGGCAATATAGTCAATATGTTAAAACCCTACATTTTCTTTAAAAAGCACTAAAATGTGTCAATTAACTGAATTAAGTCACAATACTTTTTACTTTTTTCCTAAAAAAACAAAAAAAGTTACAAGGTTTTAGCTGAGTTTATTTATTTTAACCACTTGGAAAGCTGGGTAAAATAACTTTTTCCCCCCTGAAATTGTCAAGAAACAATATGGGGAAATGTTTTTGAAGACTGTGCAAACGATGAAGACAACGCCAGTTTTTAGCTAAATGCTCTTTTTTGTAGTACGGTGAAAAGAGACATTGGGAGTGGCGTAGCAGAAACGACACGAGAAGTTGGGCAACACACGGAAGCGGGTCACAAATCATTGAAAATTTGGTCAGAGGAAATTTCTTGGTCGCTTCAACGTATTATTGGAGAAGGAGCAAATCCCATATACATAGTAGTCATTGGGAAAAAAAAACTCATAAGCAGTATGCAAACAACACAGATGGAGAATTCCTTACAATTGAGCATAATTCTCTTTTGCTTTGTGCTGTTAGCAAATGCATCTGAGTTTGGAGGACTAGAGCCAGATGGGTGCAAGGAAGCAAGGTGCGGAAATGATGGCCCAACCATCCAGTTCCCATTTTGGCTAAAGGATCAACAGCCAGAACACTGTGGATTCCCCGGGTTTGAGCTATCTTGCGCCAAGGACGACCGTACCATGCTTGAGCTGCCACATTTAGGGAAGTTTTATGTAGATAGTATCAGTTACACATGGCAGTTGATTGATTTATATGATCCAGATGGTTGCAATGATCCAAGACTGGTCCCCAATTTAACTTCATCTCCTTTTGCGTTTTACGGCTACTTGTCTAACTACACCTTCTTCAATTGTTCAACTTACCAGGATTCATCTTGGGCTGATGTTATGCGTATCCGTTGCTTAAGTACCCATCATTACCAAATCGTAGCTATACAGTCTTATGAAGACGCTATTTATGCGCCGCAATCTTGCTGGAAGATGTATGACTCACAGATAAATCCTTTTTGGAATTATGACGGTCGAGATCAAATTTTATTGCGGTGGAACAGTCCAAATTGCACAATTTGCTATGCAGACGGCAATAAATGTATACGGGCGAAGGGAAATACGGGAACCTCAGAAACTCTATGCTTACCCAATATTTCCAAACAAAAAAGAGGTATTTACTACTTAATTTCTTCAATTTATTTCAGGAGGTATCGCTCAATCTATGTGAAAGAGGGATTTGTTTAATTTTGAGGGGGATAATTAGTCAAGCCAGATTCCACCAACCATTGGCTTACAATTATATGAAAAAATTCTTTGCCCAGACAATAGTAAATGGAAATTCGTAAATTTTTTCAGATTGATTTAATACATTAATGATCACAGCCTACATTTATTTTAAACAATAGATGGAAATTAGTAAATTTTTTCCAATTGATTCAATAGAAATCTAACCAAACTACCATTAATGATCAATTTCTTATTATTCAACTCCGGTCATCCAATATTATATTTTATCTTTCCTTCCCCATGAGTGCCTTATCCAAGGTATATTAAAACTCTTTAAAAAAAAATCATATTTTTTTATAAAATTTTACGGCTGATCTATGATGTTGGATTTTCTAATTAAATTTTGTTTCATTAGTATTATTTCATCGATTTTTGTTTTAAAATCTTTTTGTATTTATTTATTCATGTTGATGTTGTTGGGCAATCATTTTATTAATGAAATTTACAATAGTGACTTTGATAACTAGATACTATTGTTCCAAGCTTTAATATATATTTTAGGCTTATCCTATTATAAATTTCATGCTGTAGATGGTATTTATTTTATTTATATATTATTCAATTCTAAATGCCTACCAAATATGTCAATTTGAATACGAAAAATTTAAGGAAAAAAAAAAGAAGAAATAATAGGAGAAAATTTAATTGACTTCCAAATAGAATCTCTTGATAAAACTATTGTTAGAAAAATAATTGAGAAATATAAAAATAAAAAATATAATGTAAAATCTCACAAATCAACTAAAAATTAATCAATATGACTTATAAGATAATGAAATATTATAATTAGAAGATGCCAAGAGTCTTGTAATTTAATAGTGTAACGTAGTATTCCCTATGATGAGAACTAACATTCAATCTCACCTCTCTCACTTGTTATAAAAATTATCCTTAAAAAAACGAAAGGTAACAACAACAACAACAATAACAAATTTTAAATATTTTTTAGAATGAAATAAAAAATTTAAATAAATTTTTAAATAAAAATACCTCACTTAAAATTTTCACATATCTCAAATTATTTTGAGACAACCTTGGTCTGATAGAAAAGTCCAGTATGGTGCAGCCATGCATAAGCAGGCAATTTGCCAATTTCTTCCACTGGCTTCAAGAAGGCAGAAGTGAAAAATATTAAATTACTATAATACCTGGGGTGGTTTATAAGATTCACCCCTTCAGAATGAAAATATAAACTTGGTCAAGTTGAGACATTACAAGATATGAGAAATTGTTATTTTTGTTGTTAATGTTGTAGTTGTTGAGAATCAATATGAGAAATAGTTACAATACAAGCAAGGATCCATAAATGAATATAAAACACTGGAAAGAAACATAACAATTTAAGCTATAGAATTATAAATTTAGGGCAGAATTTTGATAATAAACACAACAATATAAGTTTGTATTTCATTTTTGTTAATAACTCAATAATTGGGAGAGGAAGAATTTGAACCCTCCATGTTTTCTTTTGGAACATCTGGAAGTGCCAATTGAGCTGAAGGCTCTTGGCAATGAGCACTTCAATTTTAAAGCCAACAAAGAAGAAAATAATTAAGAAATAATGATAAGAGGGAGAATGAGAGATCAATGCCGCAAATGAAAGGGTTCGAGTCACTGTGGTTTGCCCTGCTTAGTCTAAATTTTGGTTTCACACTCATAGGAACCTGACTCACTTAACTCTTGGGCTTAGAGCATCCACATTGATGGAGTTATTTTTTTAGCTATTTGGTACTACAAAAAGCTATTTTATCTATTTTTTCTTCTCATATTACAAAACATGATTTTATTTTAGCTTTTTAACACAATAAAATAATATAAACACTACGCTAAAATAATATTTCATTCAACCGTGAAAACACAAACACAACCACCGTTAAAGCCATAGAAATCACTGCACAGCCACAACCCCGCCACTGTAACCAATACCCATCAAAAACCACTGAAGAAGAGCAAAAAAGAAAGCAGAAAAACTAGAAGAAAAACGAGCAGATCGACAACCCAAATCAGAAACACAAACCAAGAGCCCGAAACCCACAGATCGACAACAACCCATGCAAGAAACACAAGAGGGAGGTTGAAATTCATGCCTGAAACACAAACCTAGCCCGAAACCCATGCCGAAACACAAACACAGCCCAAAACTTAGCCCGAAATCCAGGCCAAAACACAAGCACAAACTCCGAAAACAGAGAAGAGAGGTCAAGATTAGTCAATGTGGGTAAGCTTCAAACTTGGGACTTGGGGCTTCAGGTTTGTGGCGGTTGGGCTTGGCGGCATTGGGTCTGTGGTGGTAGTGTGGGTCAGGGTGAGAGTTGAGAGAGTAGAGAGTTGAGCGAGAAGTGATAGGTCTGAGAAGTGTCGGGTTGAGTAAAAAGAAATAGAAAAAATAAATAAATAATATTTTAATAGGAGTAAGAAGAAAAAATTAATTTTTTAAACTTTCAGTACAGTGTACAATCATATATAGCTGTGTACTAGGTAAAAAATTGCGCCTCCCTTGTGAATACTCTTACAGTGGTTTTCAAAGGTATGAACTTAATTTGGAAGTATGACTATCTGATAATTCTTTTTCTTTTACATCCGTGCAGGTCCACGGGCGAAGCTAATAGGTAAAGTTGTTTATTCATACTTTGTTTCTTTTCTTTTCTATTCTCTTTTGGTTGCCTATGTACATTTATAAAGGATTCATAGTTGAAATCGTTTACATGCAGGATCACTCCTAGGTTCCTTTCTTCTTGTACTAGTCTTCATTGGCCTCTACTATATCTTTCGCTCAAATAGACTAGAAAAAGAGAGTCAAGTTAAGATAGAGAAATTTTTGCAGGATTACAGGGCTCTAAAACCCACAAGATACACTTATGCCGATATTAAGAGGATAACAAACCAATTCAAGGACAAATTGGGACAAGGTGGTTATGGCACTGTGTTCAAAGGAAAACTTTCCAATGATGTCTTTGTAGCTGTTAAGATCCTCAACAATTCCAAAGGAAATGGTGAAGAGTTCATTAATGAAGTGAGATCAATGGGGAGAATCCACCATGTTAATGTGGCTCGCTTGGTAGGCTATTGCGCTGATGGAGTTCGGAGAGCTCTCATTTATGAATATTTACCAAACAAATCTCTTGAAAAGTACATATTCTCTGCTAATGGTAAGAATCATACACTTGGTTGTGAGAAGCTTCAAGATATTGCTTTGGGCATAGCCAAAGGAATTGATTACCTCCATCAAGGGTGTGACCAACAAATTCTACATTTTGATATCAAACCTCATAATATTTTGCTAGACCAAAACTTTAAACCCCAAGATCTCTGATTTTGGTCTTGCCAAGTTGTGTTCCAAAGAAAAAAGTGTGGTTTCTATGACTGCTGCAAGGGGAACAATGGGATATATTGCACCTGAGATTTTATCTAGGAATTTTGGGACGACCGTGTCACATAAGTCAGATGTATATAGTTTGGAATGTTACTATTAGAAATTGTTGGGGGGAGAAAGAATATCGATACTACAGTGGAGAACACAAGTCAAGTATACTTTCCAGAATGGATTTACAATCAATTGGATCGTGGAGAAGATCCAGGAATTCAACTTGAAGAAGAGAGACATGCCAAGATAGCAAAGAAACTTGCGATCGTGAGACTTTGGTGTATCCAGTGGTATCTTGTTAATCGCCCCTCTATGAAAATTGTGGTTCAAATGTTAGAAGGAGAGGGGGATGATTTGAAAATTCCACCAAATCCCTTCGAGTCCACACATTCAACGAATCAGAGTTTAATCGCGCCTGATAGACGCTCTCATATAACATTGAGTGTTATTTCTGAATCAGAATGAAAACAATATGCAGCCACGGTCTAGAAAGCAATATCTAAATTTTTCTACCTAGTTCAGAATGAAAGCACTATAATTAATAACTAAACGATTTTTGTTAAGACCATTAGATTACATTCTCCTCAGGCCGAAGCTCAAGTAGGCCCATTATAATTATATTGTTTTTATTTATGAGAATTTATATTGTTCTAGTTCTACTACTTACCGTAGACTAATATATTTAAGTTTAATATGTACATTTTAAAGTGTGATTTAATAATATATGGTCAAGGTTTCCTTCAAATTCCTCTTATATTTTTTAAGTAAATATGAATTTTGAAAATTTAATTGTTGGATTGTATCTTCTTAATGTTCTTAATATGATCTTCAAATTTCATACAAACAAAATGTTATTCACTATTTGATCTAGGGGTGTGCAGTTAACTCACCAACTCGTTAAAATCGACCCGACCCAACAGATTTTAGTGGTTGGTGGTTGGGTTAGGTTATGAAAAAAAATTAATAGCGGGTCGGGTTGGCTGCGGGTCATAACAATCACAAACCCGCTTAACCTGACCCGGCCCACCAAAATATTTAAAATTTAAATTATATATATTAGAAATATATTATATAATTAATAATGTTTTTTCATATTCGACTCTTTCTATTTAAAACTCAATTATCTTACAAATCCTAACAATCTTATATCTCTCTCTGCCACCTCCCACTCTCACTCCTACTCTCATTCCACTCCTATTTGTTTATAACTAAGTTGTGATACTAGTTCATGTATATTTTGTTTATCTACTCAGTTGGATATGTTTTGTTTATAATTGAGTTAAAATACTTGTATATGAATATTTTATTTATCAACTCAAGTTGTAGGTCAGATATATATTTTTTCTGCTCAAGTTAATAATAATAGTAATAAAAGAATAAAAATAAAAACTGTCAAACCCATGGGTTCAACCTGATCCATGTGGGTTGAGTTGGGGTGTACCCCTGTGATAGGTTGGATTCTTTTTAACCCATCATGGTGGGTTGGGTTGAAAAATCCTCTCAATCTGACCTAACCCGACCCATGTACACCCATAATTTGATCAATAAACTTATTTCTTATGCATAATTTTTTTATCACAAAAACCTAAATTTTAAATATGTCTTTGATGACATAGTTATTGATATTTGATCTTCTTAAAATTTTGTAAGCATGAAAAATATAATAAGAACATGCAATTTAATTGTTAGATTTTCAAAATTCACATCTAATAAAAAGATATTGAACCTCTCCAAACTAGTTTAGAGATAACTAGCACATTATTTAAAATTTCAAATGACATTGTAGTCTATAGGTAGTTAGATCGAAAAAATATATCTTAATTAAGAAATAGATGAATTAAAGGGATTTAAAATGGAGAGGATCTTATTCCAATTGGAAGTTTGTAGGAAAATGAGGGTGGAGGGTAAAAGGGTAAGGAGAGAGATAGGGGTAATGATGAACACTTCCCCTTATTTGGATGTTTTAAAAATTAAGTAGGGGGAGCGGAATAGATACCACTCCCTTTAAACATTAAAAGGGGAAGGAGAAGTAGTTATAAGAGAGGTGAGACGTTGGGGAAGAGAGAGATAAGGACAAGGCTTTAGACATAGAGAGAGAAAGATAGAGTGAAATAAAGAAATGAATATTTTTGTTGGGTTGTTTATATTTTTTAATGGATTGACTATATTATTTTGGGGTAATTACACTCTACTCCCTTCAGGTTTCAGGAAATGACATTCCACCACAAACTTGAAAAGGAAAAAACATTTCCCTCCCATTGATATTCAATTGACCAAATTTTGTTGCATTATTATTGAAGATGTTGTGTACTAACTTTCCCTTTGCTTAAGGACAATTTCAAATTATCTTATTTTGTGATTAAAATTCATTGTTTTGAATTTTAACTAAAACGTATTTTAAAATATTAAGTGTGAATTTTGCTTATTATTATTTTTTTCTTTTTCAATGGGTTATGGAGAGATTTGTTGTTGCAAGTGTTTTGGTGCTTAATGATGATACCGAAAAATCATCAGTGAGCTATATGGTCCTCACGTGTTCCAAGCAAGACTTGCACAACACAAAGGGAAGAAGAAGAACCTACGAATGGTATCGGCCAAATACCCTCCGACGGTCAAGTTAAAGAAATCTCTTGTTCACAACTCTAGAATGCTAGAGCTGGGATGATTTAAGCGTACCTTAGTTTGTGAGGGTCTTGGGGTTTTTATAGTAATATAGGGTTGACATTTGTTTCTTGGCTTAGAAGATCTTTCCTTATGGGAGAGATCTTCTTTAATTCGTGTATCTTGCGGAATCCTTTCCTTGTAGGTGTCTTCTGATTAGAGTTTGTTGTGGGGCACAAGATATTTCCTTATATATTACTACGTCGAGCCCAAGTAAAAGACATACTGAATCCATCAAGAGTTGCTTTTACCCTTGTCAGCTTCAAGTCGTCAGCTTCTCATTCCGTCTATGCCTTCTGGTCGTCTCATAAACACACCAGGGATCTTGAGGCGCACCTGTCAGCTTTGGGATGGACCCATCATCTTTATGGTGTCGTTTACAAGTACATGAGCAAGATCGTCAAATACAATCAAGCCCGTCAGTTTTACTTAGACTTCAAGAATTATCCCTATCACTTAATATATACTGCATTTTTATTCTAAATTTATAGGCTATTATTTTATTACCATGGTTAAATTTATACAAGAGATTCTTATAAAATTTAGAATATATCATTACTAATATAAACAGAGGGGAGGGGAGGGGAGGGGAGGGGGGGGGGGTGGGGGAGATGAGTGTTAGTTTCTTCAAACCTTAAGGGAGGATAGTGTTTTTTTCCCTTCAAGTTTAAGGTGAAGTTTCATTTTCTCAAACCTCAAGGGAGGAGAGTGTAATTACCCCTATTATTTTAATGCGTTGAATTTTAAAATAAAAGATGTGACGTTGGGTGTATTGTAAAATTGTGCGTTAAAATAGATAAAAAACAGGTTTTTGTATGTTAAAATAGCATTTGGCCTAACACAACTGATGCTAGTGCTCTCATAAAATTCTCACACAAAGAATATTTTAAAAAAGGAAGGAGGTACTTGCTATAATTAAGGGCATAATTGTCATAATTCATGTATTGAATTTTATATTGAATAATTATGTGTGTGTTTGGATATCGCTTATTTTGCTAAAAACTAAAAAAAAATAAAAATAAAAGTTACTCTTCACGCGCTTGACACTATTCATAGCCTTATGCACAGTTTATGTCCCATTGAACTGTACAAGAGGCGCTAAAAAAAAGAAAAGAAAAAAGAAAAACCAAACACAGGGAGTATCCAAACAGATGTTATGTATTGAATTCTTTATTTGAGCGCGAACATTTTATAACTAGATGGCATTAAAAGTACTTACAATAGTCATATCATAGTTACAATTGCCCATTTTAAGTTAGGTCTGGTTAGTGTGTGCCCTTAACCGGACATTAAGCCATCAATTGCACATTAGTTACAATTGCACTTTAAGCCATCAATTTTTGAAAATATTTTCTCGAGAATTGAAGAACTGTCAATACTTTTTCAATTTTCAAGAAATTTTTTTTCAAAAATGAAAATTATTGTGTGCCCTTAAAAGCACTCACAACAGTGGTGCTATATTATTATATTGGTATTTTTTTAGCTTCTCAAACACCAAAAAGTATTCTCCAGCAGTGGAGCTATAGCAAAAAAAATTTTGCTTCCAGCTACAGTGCACATCTAAAGATAGATGTGCACTGTAGCTCAAAGGTAAAAAAAAAATAATATATATATATTATTAAATTTCTCTCTCTTCTTTCATTTAAAATATATTTTCTCTTCCTTTCTTTTTCTCTCTCTCCGGCTTCTCTTCTTTCTTCGTTTTTCCTTCTCATTTTTTTTTCTCCTCCCTCATCTACTTCTCTGCTTTGCAATCTATTCTGGATCATACGATCTTCATCGCCGACCTGTTTTGGATCGTCAATCTTCATCGTCGACCCATCTTGCCCAGTCCTCCATTTCACCGCCAATCCTCATCTTCATCATCGATCTTCATCTTCATCGCCCATGTCGTTGTCCTATGCCGCCGACCCATCTCGCCCAGTCCTCCATCTCACCGCCGATCCAAGCTCCATTGCCGAGCTAAGCTTCATTGTCGATCCAAGCTCCACCGGCACCGCCTTCATGGAACTTAAGAGCACTGCGGATTTCGTGGCGTGGTGGTGGCTAGATTTCGTTGGTTTTCTCTGTGGCTGTGTTGATGATGATTTGTGTGGTGGTTTTTGGCTAATTTGGATTTTTGGCAGTAGTTGTGGGTGGTTGTTCTTGGCTTGCTAGTTGTTGTTGGGTGGTTGTGGGTAGTTGTTCTTGGTTGGTTGGCAGTGGTGGTGGATCGGTTTGTGGTTTTTTTGGTGGGATGTATTATTTTATTATAGTAGATATATTATTTTGTTGTGATATTTATATTATTTTATTGTGTTGAAAGCTAAAATAAATTTATTGCTGCAGCATGTTTTGTAAAGTGAGTAGATAAAATAAATAAAGTAACTTTTTGTAGAGTTAAATTGCTAAAATTTTGACTTCACTACTATAGATATTTTAAGACACATATTAACAAAATCATTTTTTAAGTTATGTAAATGTTACGTGGGCTTAGTGGGAGAACCAAGAATGCAAGTTTATCTCCATTATGAAATAAACAATTGCTTCTTCTTTTTTTTCTTTTTTTTTGAGAATCAAGATCAATGGAGTTGGTGGTTCTGCATCAGCTGTGTGTTTGTGTAGGTGAAGTGGGATTGGTGTTTGGCGTAATCTTGCAAAATATAAAAGGAAGTCTATTTATATATTTTGAGCAAAAATATATTACATAAATGAATGTAAAATTGTGTATAAATATATAAGTGTTAGAGCATTCACAGCAGTGGAGCTAAATAGCTATATTGCTATTTTAGCTCCACTGAAACCACAAAATCCTACACACAGCAGTGGAGGCAAAGCTAAATTTTTTTAGCTTTGCGCTACAGTGCTCATGTATCAATACATGAGCACTGTAGCTGAAAGTTATAAAAAAAAAAATTATATTTTATTCGGTTGGATTAAAAAACGCATATCACGCTCTCTCTCCTCTTTCATTTCACTTCAGACTCTCCTCTTTCATCTCCTCTTTCATTTCACTTCAGACTTCAGACTCTCCTTGCTTCAGTTCCCTCATCCATTTCAGTCACCGGCCTCTCTGAAGCTCACCGGCCTCTCTGAAGCCACCGCCGAAGCCACCACCGCCACCGTCTTCTCTCTTCACAGCCCTCGCCGACGCCGTCTTCTCTCTTCAGCCGCTCTCTGAAGCTCGCCGCCGACCCACGCCGACGCCGTCTCAGCTCTGAAGCTCGCCGCCGATCAACCTCAGCCCACGCCGTCGAAGCTCTGAACTCTCTCAAGCTCGCCGCCGCCGGCCCTTACCGTCTTCAACGTCACCGTTCCACCGCCGATTCTTGCTGTATCGTCGAGCTTCGCTGTCGATAAGGTCTAAATCGGCGAGCTTCACCGCCGATAAGGTCTGGATCGTCGAGCCTCCCCGCCGATACGTTCTGGATCGTCGACCTTCATCGCGCCCCGTCCTCCATTTCGCCGCCGATCCTCATTCTCATGCCGCCGACCCATCTCGCCCAGTCCTCCATCTCACCGTCGATCTCCATCGGCACCGCCTTCATCGGATTCAAGAACGCCGTGGATTTCGTGGCGTGGCTATGGCTGGATTTGTGTGGGTTTGTTGGTGTGATTTGTGATTTGTGTGATTTGTGCTGATGGTTTTTTTTTTTGTGATCTTGGTTGGTTGGCAGTGGTGGTGGTGGATCGGTTTCTGTAGTTTTTTTTTGTTTTGTGTTTGTATTATTTTTTTGTAATAGGAATATTATTTTATTGTAATGTTTATATTATTTTATTGTGTTGATAGTTAAAATAGATGTACTGTTGCAGCATGTTTTGTAAAGTGTATAGGTAAAATAGATAAAGTAACTTTTTGTATAGCTAAATTGCTAAAATTTTAGATCCACTGCTGTGGATGCTCTTACTGTAGTTCTTGTATTTATTATTTTAGTATTTTTTTTTTGGGAGTGTTGGAGTTGAGAGAGAGATATCGATTGAGGAAATAATTAAAAAATTTTAAAAATAAATAAATATTTTATTAAATCGATATTTAGAATGAATAGGCTAATGTAAGTATTTTATAAAAATGAGAATATAATATAAAAAAATTAAGTTTTTTAAAGGAAAAATAGACGAAAAATTCGACCGTCCTGATGCGGTGCTTTGAACAGAATAGACATAGAGAACTGAAAAGATATTTTTGAATATATGGTGGGATGAGACTTTGGGATGTTGAATATTGGGATTTGGGTTGATGAACTGATGTGGTGCTTTTCAAGAAATGAGACGAGAGAAGTCATCAGAATTTTGAACAGAACAGAGGATTGAGATCCCGTGCAATACCCTAGGTATTGCACGGTGTGCAATTGCTTTAATCCTAACCATTCAATTGATCTAATGCTCAAAAATTGGACAGCTCATTTGACACGTCAGCGATCCGTGTGAGCTCTCATTTTTCTCCGCCCTTTCACTTTCTCCCCTCTCTTCTTCACACTTACCTTTATTCAAAATTTTCAAAAACTCTCTCTTCCAGCCGAAGAGAATGAACTATTTTGTAGGTGATATGCTTATGTCTATCCCTTTTGTTGATGCCATTCTAATTAAGGTGTGCAATTTTGTTCCTTGCCTATAATCAGTCCTTTTATTTTAGATTGTGGTGGTTTCTTTCTTTGCACTGCTTATAGTGGCCATTGGTGTAGTTGGGTTGTAAGTAGGGTTTCATGGAGCTCTACTGATAAATTGAATCACTATGGTGATTTAGGTAACATTATTGCAGAATGTGATTTCATTTGCTATTATAAGGGAAATTAATTGCAGTCTCATTTATATCTTCGATTCAGACTCTTATGCAGTAGCTGATATTTCAATTATAGACTTATAGTATCATTCTTGGCTGATAAATCTATACTAAACTTCTCTTTTCTCTTCCTTTTATTGCATTTATATTTGAGGCACAAATTAGATATGTCCACACAATAAAATGGGAGGGCAGTTAGTAGTAGGCTCTGTATAACAAATCTTCCCAAAATTTTCTCTTCATAATAAAATGGGATTAATTTTTTATTTATTTATTGTAAGCTGCTTTTAAGTTTTTATTACATTTTACAATTCCTTGGTGTCACTATGGGTGCTATTAGTTGTTAGTTTACTTAAATTGTTGGCCTGGATATTTTTAATTTTTTTCGTAACTTTTTTTTTTCTTGTAGATATTGTTCATTGGATCTCATTCCATACTCTGGAGGGCAGATGTAATGCTAATCCTGATATGATTTCGAAGTAAGAAAGGCCATTGGTTTAAAGCTGCGTGTATCTCTAATAGATCTAGCTGACTTTTGTTTTTTGCTTGGAAAGGAGTGCATGCAAAAGAAGACTCCTCAAAAAATTTGGAAACCAACTTTGGCATATCAGCTACTGTTGAATATGAAGATACAAGTCCAGAGTACAAAATGTAGAAGAAGACCGAGTGAGACTGAAGAAAAAACAAGGTCGTTTTCTGTAAATGAGGAGCTGATTACACTTATTGCACATCACCATTTTGCAATCTCTTTGGTAATTGTTTTAGTGAAACGCCACACAATCACGCAGACAAATTAGTTCCAATTTCTATTACAAATGAAGTCCATTTGTTAGCTTGTAATCAGTGATTAGATTAAAACAGTTTTCCCACTTAAACAAGGAAGTAAAATAGTTTTGCTTCTTTCTTCTCCGGAATTTGTATATAAGGGATTAGATATCTCTATCTATTCTCAGTTGCTTGTAATCACTTTTACTCATCAATAAGAAAACCGAGTTCTATTTAGTTTTATTCTTCTTCAAAAGCTTTGAGATTTTACGATTCTTGAATAAGCAAAGTGTTACAGCAAATTTAATTTGTAAAAGAGGTTCTCTCTCTTTGGGCTGCTGTTAATAAAATTAGAGAGGTGCTGTGGTTTGATTCTTATATATTTGTGAGTTGCTGCATTAGTATTTGTGAGATCTCTTTGGTAGTGTTGTAGGTTTTGTGTTTGGTGAGAATTTGCTTTGCAGATCTCAAGAGTAAAGTCAAGATCATGTGGACATCAATATAATTTGTGTTTTATGTCATTCTCAATTTTAGTAGCACATTTTAGTATATGAGCAAATTCATACACAAAGAATAACTCCATTTAATAAAGATAAAATTTTTGAAATACATTTAAGACTTAAAAAGCTAATAACAAAACTCCTTCACTACATGCTATTCACAAAACAGAGTTGTATACATTACATATATCCATCAAAATAAAGCCATCAGCTGATTCTTGCATTCCCGAGAACCAAAATTGCATTTGGAATTAGCCAATTGAAATTTTGAAATTGGAAAAAAGTAATTAATTACAGTGGTAGTCCAGTATAAAAATTACTGTTCATCCAAAAAAAATACTGTTCATTGGCCTAAAATTACTAAATCACTGTTCATGACCAATGAACAGTCACTTTCACGCGTAAAAAAAAAAAAAAAACTAAACGTGGACGCAAGAATTGCTATCCAAACGCCCTCTAAGACCTCCCTAACTGTCGTTCCAAGGGAGATTTCTTGATGGCATGGTAAACTTGAGAGATTTCTTGTACATTGTTCCTTGCCCCAATTCCCATCTCTTCTGTGAGCAGAAAGTTAATGGAATTGGCTCATTTGAATAGTAACACTGAACATTTATCAACTTGATGAATCTCCCTGAAAACTGCAACTTGCAGATAAAATAGCTTAGCATTAAGCTTCAAAGTTTCTAACAGTTATTTACTTATTTTCACAAACAATTTTGTGCATTCCAAAACAAAATTAAAATTAAACAAAATAAGGAACTACCACCAATCCCAAACCACAATACAAGGGATTATATTAAGCCCAAACCATGATAGGATTGGGTAATGGGTGAATCTTAGAAAATCAAACAAAATTGTTAAATTCACAAGTTTCTAAGCTTCCCTACATTGAACTCAAACCAAATTGTTAAATTTCAATGAAAAACATAACGCAGGGAACCGATAAAGCCAACAACCAAAATTGGCATCAGAGGACACAACCTCACAAAATCTCCACCAGCCAGTCCTTGGCCATTGATACACACACACACACACACACACACACACACTCTACTAGGCTTCATACCCACTATAAAAATTTCAATAACATTCAACAATAAATTAATCAAATTTATAATATAAAAAATGCAATGAAAGAAATAGGTAATCTTTAGTGCTATAAATGAAACAAAGGGATGATCTTTGGCAAAGAAATCACATAAAGAAAAAAAATCATAATTTGATTTTTAAATTTCATTACCAGATCTAATCATATTGGGTGGGTAGCTGAAACACTGTTGATGCACCATTCATTCTTGGTGGAGAGGTAACGGGAGCATCGCTGATTATTTGAGGTGAGAGAGAGAGAGATTTTGAGGATGTTCGGCTGGAAGAGAGAGAGTTTCTGAAATTTTTGAATAAAGGTAAGCGTGAAGAAGATAGAAAAGAAAGTGAAAGAGCGGAGAAAAATGAGAGCTCACATGGATCGCTGACGTGTCAAATGAGCTGTCTAATTTTTGAGCATTAGATCAATTGAATGGTTAGGATTAAAGCAATTGCACACCGTGCAATACCCTAGGTGGGGATGAGACTTTGGGGGTGTTGAAATATTGGGATTTGGGTTGATTGACAAGACTTAAGAGAAAAAGTTGAACAAAGGCCCTAGGGAAGACACGTGAGAATGAGATACAAGAAGAGAAATAAAGAAAGGACGTGGTGGGGTGGTGGGGACGGTGAGAGGAAGCAATGAAGAAAAATGAACTAATTTGAAATTCAATAAGCAAATCAATAATAAGACAAATGAACGCCGGAAAGTGAAAGTTACAGCCGCATTATTGTGGTGGGGGGAAAGGTGAGAGGAGAGAATAAAGGGAGAGGAGAGTAAAAAAATGAAGTAAGAAATAGAATATGAATCCGGTTAACATGTTAAGTTATTTATTTTTAAAAATATTTTTTAAAAAAATTAAAAAAATTATCAATATTTTTTTAATTTTTAAAATCTTTTTTTAAATTGAAAATTATTGTGTCCTTAGAGTACATGTTAACAAAATTCATAGAATATTGACTATTGAGTCTATTGCTCCTGTAGATAAAAAATATGGATAGTTAAAACTATAAAAATTAAAAAAAATTGGATTAATTTAACTGAACAGTTGATAAGGCTAAATATTTGGAGTAGTTACAACTTTCGCTAAAATTTGGGATTTTTCTTCTAGGAACTTTAAAAATCATGATGGCTATAGGCTAAGTTAAGTTTTAACTTTTTCTCAAAAAAAAAGAAAAAGAAAAAAAAAAAGTTAAGTTTTAACTTCTTCCGTGGTTTTTCAATTTCTTACCACATGTTCTTAAACCATTTTATTTTTGTGCATGCTTGAATGCTACCCATGATAACAAGTGCGAAAGTAATTTATTTATGTTTTGCAGTTGTAGGCTTGTAGCTTTGGGCATCTTTAGAGCAAGCGCACCAGCAAGTGTAAAAATTTATATTTATTTTACAAAAAGAACCTATATGTTTTACTTTATGCAACCATTTTTATAAAATACTCCAATCAAATTATTATTTTAATAATAATATTAATTATTATTATTATCTTTCTCGTGTTAATAGTCAATATACGCGACTCTCACTTTCTCAAATCTCTGCTTCTCTCTCATCACAAACCACCCCCCACACACGACTTTGGTGACATCGACAACATCTCTAGAGACAGCAACGATATCAACAACTATGGCGACATCTGCCTCTCTCTCTATCTCTCTCGTATGAGTTTGATTTTTAGTTGGATTTAGGATGGGTTTTCTGGTGGAAATTGGGTTGATTTTGAGTTGTTTTTGGTTTGATTTTGTGTTCGAATTACCAAACGTTGAAATGGGTTGTGGTGGTGGACCGGTGATAATTGGGTGGTGCTAGGTTGATGTGGTGGTGGTGGTTGGGTGGTGATGGGTTGGTGGAGGTTGATGTTGGATTTCACGATGAACGCTAGATCTGTTCTTCTTCTTCTCGGTGAAGAGAGCACTAAGGGAGCATAGGTGAAAGAATTTTTTTTTTTAATTGGATACAAAGCTACAGTAACTTGTATATTTCTACTAATACTGTAGCAATTTTGCAAATAAACAGTATTATAGACCTACTGATGTGGGTAATTATTTTAGGAAAAATGTGTAAAAATGAACATTTTTTTCTATTTTTAAAGAACTGATGCAATAGCTATTAACCCTTTTGAAGTAGTTGATTTATAATGTAAATATATTTTTAGTTCTTAAAGATTAACTCATAAGCTATTTTAACCCTTGAAGTTTAAAGTGATCACTTTTAATCTATTAACTAATGTGGCCAAACTAAAAATTTGCATTCAATCATTGAATTGAAACTTAAATCAAACCCTTTAAGTTTATTGACTAAAAGTGACCACTTTAATATTGTTTTATGGGCTAAAAAGTCTCTTTGAATTTGGCCTTATTTTATTGATAGATTTTACATAAGGATTACATGGTATATAGTCGTTTAAAAAGTTACCTATAAAACAAATAGAATTATTAAATGATGGAAAGCTTCTCATAAAAAAATAAAAAAAAATGATGGAAAGCTTGTGATATACCTTGAACATTTAATAATAAAATTATTGATAATTTAATTACATTATATCTAAGGTGACAATGCTGTCCGAATCACTAGTAGGTATTCCTGCAGAATTATTACTAGTGTGGTCCTCGATTAACATCTCCTCAGGACCAAAGAAGGTTTGGGAGGCATTTGCAAGAGCTCTATCGGGCCTTCAAGCATCTCCAAGACTTTGCTCATGGAAGGGACGATTAATGGGCTTCATTTGAATGCACCAAAATGCAACTATGATCATCTTTAATGTTTTCTTCTCACCCTCTGTGGCATTCTCACCCTCCATGGCATTTAACACCTCAAGGTCCTCACCTTGATTGAGTTTGTCATATATCCAAGACGGGAAGTATATCTGACTTGAATGCTCCACGGATGCATTCAAATTTTTCCTTCTTCCCACCATTTCCATCAACAACATCCCAAAGCTATAAACATCAGCCTTATATGATATGCCACCAATATTTTTGTAGAACAATTCTGGAGCCATATATCCTAGCGTTCCTCGTACAGCAGTGAGAGATACAATGCTGTCGTCTACTGGATACAATTTTGCGAGACCAAAATCTGAAACTTTTGGAATGAAGTTTTCATCAAGGAGAATGTTATATGGCTTTATATCAAAGTGTAGAATTTGCATGTCACAACCTTGATGTAAATATTTAATTCCCTGTGCTACTCCAACTGCAATCTCATATATTCTATCCCAAGACAAGACGGTGCTATTTTCTCTATCAGAAAAGATGAACTTATCAAGAGATCCATTTGGCATGAACTCATATACAAGAGCTTGATTAGAACCTTCCACACAGAATCCAATTAGTTGCACCACGTTAATATGATGTATCCTTCCAATTGTAGCGACTTCATTCATGAAATCTTGCCCATTGGCTTTTGACTTGTTCAACAATTTTATCGCTACAGGATAGCCACTCTGAAGCATTCCTATGAAGACTGAGCCATAACCTCCTTGACCTAATTTATACTTAAAACCATTGGTCATGCTCTTTATTTGAGAATAGGAGTACCTTATAGGCATTAAATTGTGACTCTGCAGAAATATTTCAATGGCATCGTCCATGAACGTGTTTCTTGGGCCAAATTTGTATATCAAAAATGCAATTAAGCATACAATTCCTAGTAGAGCTCTTCCTAGGATAAATCCACCTACAGAAGACAAAGGTATAAAACAGTAAATATGAGGAAATTAATTCCTAAATTGCAATTTATTAATTTCTGATAAATCAAAACAACTCAATATATTATCATATACTAAATAATAAACAAACAAACAATAATTTGGTGAATATATTTTTTAATTATTTTTATACTTGATATAAGATAAATAATTTAGTATTGGACATTATTATATTTTTTAGAAAAATGTTAATAGATGTTCTTAGAACAATAGTTAACAATTTATTTAAAAAAATATGAGAAAAAAAGTAATTAATATTTCATAATTTTTTCTATTTTTTATAAAAATAATGTTAAAACTTTCTTAAAATAAATTATTAATCACTGACTTAGAGTCACCCGTTAGCAATAGCATGACCCTATTCTTTATTATTAGTCATTACTCGAGATTTCTCTGAATCATCCAAACCAGCATGTCAAAAAGCAATCGCACCTATGTATTTGATGAAAGTATGCAATCCTCCTGTCGAAAGAATCCCAAGAAAACAGATCACAAAATGAGGTCGAAAGAGTAACTTTAATAGAAAGCACACTAACGAACTCCGAAAGGCATACCTTGGTACAAGAACCAGTCGCTAATAACAAAATAGAGTCTTCGAATGAATAAAATAGAATCCCGAAACCTGGTAAGATATATAAGTCAAAAAGAGAGTAAGTTATAATTATATATTGAAGATAAATGAGCATATTTGTGTGAATATGCTCAATATAATTATAAAAAAAAAAAAAAAAAAAAGGCTTTATCGAGCATCTTTTGGGTTCTCACCAATTATATGTCAATTTCTTATCGTTTAAATAATAACAATCAGAATCCCAACGAAATTCATAGCCCTGTAATAATTCTTGTTGAATCTCCAAAACAGATAGGCCTGTTGTATTCCAAATTCGAGTTGGAACCGAACCTTCTATACTGCATAACTCTGGAATATCAAGTGCCTTAAGGTAACCAACATGCGCATAGAAGAAGCGTGTTTGTGCGGAATAAGAGTTGCCGATGCAATGAGAGACATCAACATAGAGTGACGAGTTCAGTTGTAAGGTGCAATTCAAAAGATACAAAATATTAGAAGAAGAAGAAGAAAAAGAAGAAGCATTAGTAGAAATATAAGAATGATATATGTTTGGGATCAGATGAGGAATGGAGCATGGGTTTTTGTGTATACTCGCATCCATTAGTCGAATTGTTTGATTAACATAATCGATTTCCTGGACATAGAATTTCACAGAATCAACCAACAAAGAAGTACGGTTATTCTCGCAATCAAGTTCAAGGCCACCGGCAGAATCGGCATCACATCCACACCGATGAGGAGAACCTTTTAGTCGAAAAGGGTAGCTGATGTTAAGGAGATTTCCACAGGAAGCAGAGCTGCAGTTCTGGCTTTGTCCTTCAGCAATACAAGCTTCATGGAAGAGAGCAAATAGGAGGACCAGAAGCCCAAGTAAGGGAAGGTTCTTTCTGAACATCATGAGAGAGAGAGAGAGAGAGAGAGAGAGCAGCTAGCAAGTTAGATCATTGGAAATTTGGGACGTCTCAATATTCATAGAGATGCTTTGTGGCAGAAAATCAATGGGAGACCATTGAAAAATCAAAGTCAAGAAAAAGGATATGCCCATCCTCTGATTGAATTGATTGTTTTTGACTAAATAGTTGCTACGGCCCTGCCTAGGAAGCACAGACACGGACACAAATATAAGTGCGGACTCGGGTGACATAAGCAATTTTTAAATAATTATTATAGCATAAAACGGTTGATATGACACTAATATGACATAGATACAACACTTTAAATGAAGTATTCATAGTTCTTAGACCCTACCTCATACGTGAACATGAAGTCATTATTATTAGTTCTATTCCCTAATGTAATCAAGAGATGGAAAATTTTTGTTAATGATTCTATAAGTATTTTCTAATGTTTAGATCCTTAACAGAGAATTAGTCAATTGTTTTGATGCAGTTATAGAACTATTTTGCGAAACTTTTCTTCCAAATTACAATATAGAATTTAATGAGTCAAGTAAATGATGAAGCTTCTGTGAACTTGTTATACATTGAGATTTACTCGTCAACATGACCTGTCAACATCAACCTAAACGAAGCACAATTATGGTACATAGAACTTTCAAGGAAGTGTCTATAAAATTTTAGCGTGAAGGTACTCAACAAAAATTCCTTATATGTTAAGTTTTTCAATTATTTTCAAACACATTGTAAAATTGAATTTACTTCTCATTGGAATAATAAAATTGTAGTATTTCATTGTCCTATAGACTTTATAGAACTATGTGTTGTTTGAATATCATTTATTTATTTATAATTCAACACTTATAACGGGAGAAAGAAGATTTCAATTTGGGATGTTTTTGTTAAAAATATCAAGAGGTGCAAATTGAGCAACAAAACTCTTAATATGTGTTTAAATATAATTAAAGAATCTAACATGTTGCACTTAATAAATAAAATGTACCTAAGTTTTTGCAGTAGTTAACTTCCCTGACAATATAATAGTGCTCTATGAATCTCCATTGCTGCTATTAAAGAAAAGGGAAAATTACAATTATCCATTTGTAATTGTGTCCTATCACAATTTAAGCCGCAAGCTTTAAATTATTACATTTGACTCTTGAACATTTGGACTAAAATAGAATCATTAAACTCCAAACAATAGTTTTCTTTTAATATAAAATTTGTAAATTCGAACCAAATCCTAATAGTTTCATTTTAATTCATGCCTTAGGGGTTGAATGTAGCAAAGTTTGTGGATTAATTTGTGGGATAAATTGTAATTTACTCAAAAGAAAATGATCACTCTGTACCAATAGCACTATCACTATCAATGTTGCCTTCTTAATGGAAGGACTACTATAGTCCCAAAAACTACCATTTATCCTCTGTCATCTTCTTTGATTTCTTCATTTGCTAAGTTTTAAAACAATCACTTAATCTTGTTGCACCAACAAAAAATTCACCCTTCATTGCCACAATCTGAAACTTCCAATTCCATTTAAAGACACTAATGATACATTTGGATAGCAGGATTTAGGCATGTGAATTTTTCTTGAATTTGAAATAACTTTTAAACCCATGGAATTTTAGAAATTCTTATTGACATACTTGAATAGTTTTTAAATTTTATAATTTCAAATGATCATAGGTATAAAATGTATACAAACAAGAAATTTTATAAATTATAGATTTGGAATCAAGGAATTTCAAGTCCATTACTTTAAAGTTCAAATCTAAATCCAAATTCAAGTATCTAAATGCAACATTCTAAGCGGACCTTGGCAATAAAAATGTTTACCACTACTGTTTTGTTGAACAAATCTAATACTAGTTGTTGAGGACTAGTTGTCTATGCAAGATAAGCTTACGCTCTGCCTTATGAGACCCGTAAAGTCTAATACTGTTTTCTTATTAATTAAGAATATGTTTATATCACCTAAAAGCTTTAACCAGCGGCAGTGGGGGACTATTGCCGCGAAATATCCAAGAAAATGTGTTGATTATAATGTGCAAACGATATTGGATTTACTCGTACCTATAGATTTCAATTTCTGATCAAATCAATTGACGTGAAGTTTGAGACTTGGCCATTCAACAAAGAATGGCTCAAACAAGAGAAGAAAAGTAATATGCAACTTGTAACAATGTTCATGTACACAGCATCATGAATTGAAAGGAAAAATTAATATTAGGGAAAAGTATATAAAACAATCATGTAGTTTAAATCCTATAGTTTTAGTGTCCTATTTATGAAAGTGTGTGATTTAAAAATTAAAATATATCCACTTTAAAAGTGTGGGGTTTTAATGCGTCCCAAATATAAAGCTATATAAGTTTTTTTTCCCCTTAATATTATCATTTTCTCATGAAATATCCATTGATTTTAATGGCTGAGTAGAATTCCAACTGATGGGGCACTTAACAACTTAGCATTCAAGTTAAGCCATTCAACATAGAAGTAAAGTAATGATGGCATTCAGGTATGGTCGTTAGTTTCTCTTTGAGCCAGTATTCTAACAGGCATATTATAGGTTCATAACATAAACACCAATTTGTTTGAGTTGGGTGTAAGAGATTTGAGTTCTAGATGTCATGGACACTTCAAAAAGTGCCAATCTGTTTAACTCCAAGGCTCTTGGCAATAAAAAATTCATTAATTATTTGAAAAGCTATTCAAGGGTAGAACAATTTTTTCCCCCTAAATAGGGTAAATGACCTTTTTTGATGGTAAGATGATCCTGACAATTAATAATGGACAAGAGTGGTGTGGGTATTGCGCAGAATATTCCATGCTACTTCATTTTCAATTGAAGCCATGACTCATGACTCATGAATCAACAAATAGTGTCCATATTCCATAAAGCTGCAGTTCCATTCCATACAGACTTGGAAGCAACTTTTGCAATTAGTATCATCAAGGGGGAACTGCAGCGTCATGGAAGCCACACTAATTGCAAAAGTCATATTATCTTTATTGCTTTCTTACCGGAACATCAATGAAAACACGACTTCCGTCAACCACAGTAGCTAGTATTAATGCAACCAGTGATTGTCATTCTTTTTTATATATTAAATAAATCGAGAAGAAAGGGAGCTAGATGAGCGTAATTACTATTATTTTTTTGTCCTAAAAGCCATCAGTCTTGCAAAATCAGCCCATCAGACTTATAAGAAGTAGCCCATTGCAAGATTGTGAGCAATGGAATTTTACACTCCCGAAGTACATAAGGAAATCCCAACACAAAAAAGCTTCAGCCTGAGCTTTATATCTTCTATAATGGGCTGTAACGCCCAGTTGATATCTAATGAGTTCTTACGTGTACACCGACCTGGAAAAAAGTTTTACGCCTAAGAAAATTTTAGCTCAATAGCAAAAGACATCTAGCAATTAAAAATTTTAAAAATTCAAAAGAACAACAGAATTTGAGTGCAACAATATTTGTTTCATCCACAGGAGTTGATTGCAACACGTTACTAAATTTCCAATATTTAGTGTTTATTTTTCAAAGCTTAAATTGTAGTAGCACCCTTTGAACTTTCAATTTGTTACATTAAGTCATTAAAGGCTCCATAATTTTTTTTTGTTCTGTCAATTTGGTACGATAACTTTTTGGCCTCTTCTATTAGTGGCTCGTCCATTTTCTACCGCACAGAACACGCGGGTCTCACATGAGCCAAATGTTTTTATCATCCAATAATGAAAATTAAACGAAAATATAGAGAGAACCAGGGATGGATGTAGGAATTTTTCTTTGGAGAACAAAAACTTGAACAATAAATTTTTGATCATTCAAGAATAACAAATATACTAAAATTCAAATCTAAGTTAGTATACAAAAAATACAGTTAGTTTCTATTATGTGTTTTTAAAAGAATCTAAACAAAATAAAAGACAAATAAAAGTTTTTGAATATGTTTGAAATCATTTATGGTATTTCAAAATGAATCTTAATCTTTTTTGTTGAAAATCATTAATATTAATTATGTAATGAATGACCTTATTTAATGGGAAGAGGCTCACTAACAATATAGGCAAGTTTGGTGGGTGTTGTGCATGCAAGATTTATCATGCACTTTCATATATTCAATTAAAGTTATGACTCATTAGTTAACAAATAGTTTCCGTAAAGCTGTAGTTTCATTCCATACAAACTTGAAATGACTTTTACAAGTAGGATCATTACTATCTTTTTCGCTTACTCACTAAAACATCAATAGAAAATTCAACATGTTAAATAAAATTAAATATTTAACTTGAACATCAATGAAAAATTCAACAGGTCATAAACATATAAGAAACGTTCAGCAATTCTTTCATTCTTCAACCACTCAAATAATTGCAAGCAGGGATTGCTTGTCAATTATTTTTCTTTTTTTCTTTTTGAGATTAAATAAATCAAGAATAGAGGAATAGTCGGGCCCAAGCACTCCGCTCTTTCTGCACTACAAGTCACCAGTCATACAAAAGAGCCCCATGACAAAACAGAGAGAAATGAAATTTTACACTCGAGTTACAAAAAGAAAATCCCAACAAAATTTTTCAGCATGAGCTTTTTATCTTCTATAATGAGCTGTCAGGCCCAGTTGATGTCTGTGAAGTTCTTATGTGTATAGACCAACCTAGAAAATATAATAGTGCTCTATGAATCTCCATTGCCGCTATTAAAGAGAAGGGAAAATTACAATTAATCATTTGTAATGGTGTCCTATCACAATTTAAGTCCCAAACGTTAAATTATTATTACACTTGATTGCCGAATATTTGGACTAAAATATAGAATCGTTAAACTTCTCTTCAAACTACTCCAAATAATAATTTTCTTTTAATATAAACTTTAATATTAATTGCAGGACTAAAGTTTTATTGGGTCAAACCATAGAGGTTAAAATGTTTGTCCTTTTTTCTTTTCTTTTCTTTTTTATTTTTTTTAAAAAGGTTAATTTGTTTGTCTAAAACTTACAAAATTTGTAAATTTGAACCAAATCCTAATAGTTTCATTTTAATCCATGCCTTAGGGAGCTGAATGTGGCAAAGTTTGTGGATTAATCTGTGGGATAAATTGTAATTTACCCTAAAGAAAATGATCACTCTGTACCAGTAGCACTATCACTATCAATGTTGCATTCTTAATGAAAGGACTACCATAGTCCCAACAATTACCACTTATCTTCTGTCATCTTCTTTGATTTCTACATTTTGCCAAGTTTCAAAACTATCACTTAATCTTGTTGTACCAACAAAGAATTTACCCTTTACTGCCACAATCTGAAACTCCCAATTCCACTTAAAAACACTAATGATACTTTCGGATAACAGGATTTAGGCATGTGAATTTGGATTTGAGTGATTAAAATTCAAATATCTTGATTGGATAGTTTTAAAAAAAATGTCAAGAATTTGGATTTGACAAATCTACAAAGGATTTTAAACATTGAAATTCTTGAATTTGAAATAACTTCTAAACCCATGGAATTTTAGAAATTCTTCAAGACATTCTTGAATAGTTTTTAAATTTTATAATTTCAAATGATCATAGGTATAAAATGTATCCAAAGAAGAAATTTTATAAATTATAGATTTAGAATTAAGGCATTTCAAGTCCATTACTTTAAAATTCAAACCTAAATCCAAATTTAAGTACCCAAACACAATATTTTAAGTTGACCTTGGCAATAAAAGTGTTTACCGCTTTTGTTTCGTTGAACAAATCTAATACTAGTTGTTGAGGACTTTGTTGTCTATCCAAGATAAGCTTACGCACTGCCTTATAAGACCCGTAAAGTAGAGTCTAATTTGTTATCAAGAATATGTTTATATCATGTCATTTAAAAGCTTTAACCAGCGTGGAACCATTGCCTCGAAATATCCTTGAAAATGTGTTGATTATAATGTGCAAAAGTTATTGGATTTACCCGTACCTATAGAGAATTCAACTTCTAATCAAATCAATTGACGTGAAGTTTGAGACGCGACCATTCAACAAACAATGGCTCAAACAAGAGAACTGTAAAATACAACTTGTAACAATGTTCATGTACACAGCATCATGAGAGTGTGATTTAAAATATATCCACTTTAAAAGTGTGGGGTTTAATGTGTCTCAAATATTATACTATAAATTTTTTTTAATTGCTTTCTCCTTAATATTATCATTTTTTAATTGTTGAGTAGGATTCCAACTGATAGGGGTACTTAGCATTCAAGCTAAGCCATTCAACACAGAGGTAAAGTAATTCTGGCATTCATTTTCAATTGAATCTAGCTGTGACTAAAGATTCATGAGTCAACAAATCATTTTTAATTGAAGTCATGTCTAAAGACTCGTGAATCGCGAGTCAACAAATAACTTGCATGACACTCATTGCAAAAGTTGTTTCCAAGTCTGCATGGGAAGTTGTGTTTTCATTGAGATTCAGTCCAAAAGCAAAAAAGATAAAATGACTATACGAAAAGTTGTGTTTTGATTGATGTTTAGTCAAAAAGTAATAAAGGTGAAATGACTTTTGCAATGTGTCATCCCAATACGTTCAATTAAATAGCTGGCATACCGCGTAAGAAAAGTGGATCAAATTCTTCATTTTCAACCAGACTAGCTAATATTAAAGCAGTGACTGATTGTCCTTCTTTTTCTATGCTAAAAGTCATCAGTCTTACAAAATCGGCCCCATCAGACTTATAAAAAGTAGCTCCTGACAAGAACGTGAGCAATGGGTTTTACATTCTGAAGTGCAAAAAGAAAATCACAACACAAAAAAGCTTCAGCATGAGTTTTATTATATCTTCTATAATGGGTTGCAGCCTGCTGGGCCCAATTGATATCTAAGGGGTTCTTATTTGTGGAGTCACGAGTCACGAGTCTTTTGTCTTCTAGGAACAACAACTTGAACAATAAAATTTTGACCAACAAATATGCTAATTCAAATCTAAGTTAGTATATAACTAGTATCTATTCTGTATTATTAAAAAAAAAAAAAATCTAAACAGAATAGAAAGACACAAATAACAGTTTTGAATATATTTGAAATCATTTATGATATTTAAAAATGAATCTTGATCTTTTTTAAAGTATTGAAAATCATTTATATTAATTATGTAATAAATTTCGCTACAATACTCTTTTATTGTTATCAAGTTGAAATGGACAAAAGCCAAAAATACCTAGCCCTTTCTGTCATGGATTCTTACTAGGTAAGAGCATTTCCATCAATCAATCTAAACAAAAAAAGTGGTCAAAGCTTGAGTTCAATTGCTTCACTACACTAGACCCATTGTGATGGTAACATATGGTCAAAAGTCAGCATGTGTCACAATCACAATGGTTCTAGTGTAGTGAAGCACTAGACATCTAGACCTTAGTCAAGTCCTTAGGGTAAACAACCCTATTTCATGGTAAGATGCTCACCAGTAATATGGACAAGTTTGGTGTGGGTGCTATGCATGCATGATGTTCCAAGCACCTTCATATATCCAATTGAAGCCATGACTAATGAGTCAAGAAATAGCTTTCACGAAGCCGTGGTTCTATTCCATATAAACTTGAAATGAATTTTGCAAGTAGGGTCATCCCTATCTTTATTTCTTACTCACTAAAACATCAATAAAAATTAAACTTGTTATCCCAACTCATTAAATTAAATAGTTCAATGAAAAGTTCAACATATTAAATAAAATTAAATATCTAACTCGAACATCAATGAAAAATTCAACTAGTCATAAACGTGTAAGAAATGTTCAGCAGTTCTTTCGTTCTTCAACCATAGAAATATCAGGAAATTTGTAGCTCAAATTATTGCATGCAGCGATTGCTTGTCACTTTTTTTTTTTTTTTTTTTTCTCTTTTTGGGATTAAATAAATCAAGAATAGAGGAATAGTCCGGCCCAAGCACTCTACTCTTTCTGCGCTACAAGCCACCAGCCTTACAAAAAGAGCCCCATGACAAAATTGAGAAAAAAGAAATTTTACACTCAAGGTACAAAAAGATAATCCCAACAGCAAAATTTTTTATCATGAATTTTTTATCTTCTATAATGGGCTGTAAGGCCCAGTTGATGTCTGAAAAGTTCTTATGCGTAGACCAAACTGGAAAATAGCAAAAGGCTTCTTGAACTAGTGGTGCCTGAGATTTCTTCTAAAGGAGTAAGTTAAGTTTAACTATTTACTCTTCTATGGGATCAGTTCGAGTACCTCTTCTAGTTAATTAGTAAGATTCAAACTAACAGAAGTTGAGTGCAAGAATATTCCAGTATATGTTTCATCCACAGGAGTTGATTGTAACGGATTCCAATATTTAGTAGTTTTTTCAAAAAGGTAAATTGCACTAGTATTCCTTGAAATTTCAAGTTATAATAAGGCTCTATATTTTGTACAACTAAAATAGTGACTTTCGATTTCTTTTTTGAATGCCGGTAAAACTGTGTAAAATAACTTATGTGCAACAAATCTAACCCTATTAACTCTATAATAAACGACCTTATTTCATGGGATGAGGCTCACTAACAATATGGACAAGTTTGGTGAGTGTTGTGCATGCAAGATTTTTCACGCACTTTCATATATTCAATTGAAACCATGACTCATTAGTCAACAAATAGTTTCCGTGAAACTATGGTTTCATTCCATTCAAATTTGAAATGATTTTTGCAAGTAGGGTCATCCTTATCTTTATTGCTTACTCACTAAAACATCAATAAAGATTAAACTTGTCATCCCAACTCGTTAAATTAAATAGCTCAGTAGAAAGTTCAACACGTTAAATAAAATTAAATATCTAACTCAAACATCAATGAGAAATTCAATTGGTCATAACGTGTAAAAAACATTCAGCAATTCTTCGTTCTTCGATCATAGGAATATCAGGAAACTTGTAACTCAAATTATTGCATGCAGTGATTGTTTGTCACTTATTTTTCTTTTTTCTTCTTCTTGGGATTAAATAAATCAAGAATAGAGGAATAATCGAGCCCAAGCTTTAACCAGCGTGGAACCATTGCCTCGAAATATCCTTGAAAATGTATTGATTATAATGTGCAATTGTTATTGGATTTACCGGTACCTATAGAGAATTCAACTTCTGATCAAATCAATTGACGTGAAGTTTGAGACGCGGCCATTCAACAAACAATGGCTCAAACAAGAGAACTGTAAAATACAACTTGTAACAATGTTCATGTACACAGCATCATGAAAGTGTGTGATTTAAAATATATCCACTTTAAAAATGTGGGGTTTAATGTGTCCCAAATATTATACTATAATTTTTTTTTTTTTTATACTTGCTTTCTCCTTAATATTATCATTTTCCCATGAAATATCCTTGGTTTTAATTGCTGAGTAGAATTCCAACTGATGGGGGTACTTAGCATTCAAGCTAAAGCCATTCAACACAGAGGTAAAGTAATCCTAGCATTCAAGTATGGTCGTTAGTGTCTCTTTGAGCCAGTATTCTAACATGCATATTATAGGTCAAAAAACACACACCAATTTGTTTAGAATGATGAAAGAGATTTAAGCCCTAAATGTCATGGACACTTCAAAAAGTGTCAATTTTTTAAACTCCAAGGCCTTTGGCAATAAAATATTCATTAATTATTTAAAAAGCTATTTAAAGGTAGAAGAGTTTTATTCCCTAAATTAAGATAAAAGACCTTATTCAAAAGTAAGATGCTCCCGACAATTAATAATGAACAAGGAAAGTTGGGTACTGTGCAAAATATTTCATGCACCTTCCTTTTCAATTGAAGCCAGCCATAACTAATGACTAATGAGTTAACAAATCATTTTCAATAGAAGCCATGACTAAAGACTTGTGAGTCAACAAATAGCTTTCATGACACTAATTGCCAAGGTTGTTTTCAAGTCTGTATGGAAAGTAGTGTTTTCATTGATGTTCCAATCAAAAAGTAATAAAGATAAAATTACTGAAAAGTTGTGTTTTCATTGATGGTCCAGTCAAAAAGCAATAAAGATAAATTGATTTTTGCAATTAGTGTCATCCCAATACGTTCAATTAAATAGCTCAGTACAGGCATACCGCGTTAGAAAAGTTCATCAAATTCTTCATTGTTCAAGCACAGTAGCTAATATTAATGCAGTGACTAATTGTCATTCTTTTTTTATATATTAAATAAATCAAGAAGAAAGGGATCTAGATGGGCTCAATCACTATTCTTTTTCTTTGCTAAAAGTCATCAGTCTTACAAAATCGGCCCCATCAGACTTATAAAAAGTAGCTCCTGACAAGAACGTGAGCAACGGGTTTTAGATTCTGAAGTGCAAAAAGAAAATCACTACACAAAAAAGCTTCAGCATGAGTTTTATTATATCATTTTATTTATCATTCCGCTTGTTAGGTTATTGGGCTTTCTATCATTTGGTATGAAAAATTCTTAGATTTATGTTTTTGTTGGGTTGTGACTTTAATTGTTTGTTATGAACATATATTTCAAAATTGAAATCTTTAAGGAAAAAAAAACTATGGGGCTTAATTGAGCTGGATTCTGACTTTGTGTGGAGGCTGAGATTCAATGTAACCTTTGTTATATCTAAAACCAACACTTAATTGTTTCATACATGTATGTTTATCCAGTAATCTCTGTTACTTACCCAATGCATTACTTGTCAAACATATCCCAAATGTTAACTTTATTTCCTTTCTAAATTTTGTGTTACAACATTTCAATACTTATTGGATTGGAATACTATTGGTTATACCTTGCAAAATAAGTCTTTAACAAAAGATTCTGTAACATGGGTTTTAATGTCTGAAGTAAACTTTGATGTAGTACCCAATTAAATTTAACCGATGTGGTTGCATTGGCCAATAAGTTATAGCATTGAATTTAATTGTCCTTGGGAAACAATAGCATTTTTTGTATTGATTGGTCAATGCAACATTGACAAACTAAGGTATAGCATTTAAGGAATCATACCTAAGTTTTGTTTTTTGCCAATTAATTCATCTTTTTTTGACTTATAGAATAGGAACACAAGTATTATAAATGACTATGATTTACATAAGTAGTTTTTAATAATATAGCTGGGAGTTGATTTGTGTCTTTTGCTTTAAGTGTATGTGTTTGTGTGTGTGAATGTGGGTGATTTTCTCCCAATTCATATCTTATTTGATATACATAAAGGATCTTGTGTTTTTTAAGTTCTCACTACAACTGTTTAGTCAAAGAGGTTCTTGATTTTGAGGTTGTTTCTTTGAAGCATTTTCTTTCCAAAGTGGAAGAAAATCATGACAATTCACTTGTTTGAAATTGCAAATCAATTAGATGGTGGAGAAAGTGAATCAAGAGAGACTGGTAGAATACCTTGGAGAGCTGCAGCGTAACGAGGACACAAACGACCGTGTTGCTGCTCTGAGACGAGAAACATAGACTAGGAAACCATATATGAGAATACAGCCAATCCCAAAATAAAGCGACACTGAGGCTACCCTGTAACAGAAGGCCAGCAAAGAAGTAAAGTAGATGGGGAGTGATTTGCTGTTTAAGGATAATGGCAAGTTTCACAGTTTTTGGATGCTATGCAATGTTTTCTGGGCTGTCTTTGTTTGGGAATATTTCAGTATAACATAGTGATTGGCTGCTGTTTCTTTATATAAATAAATCTATATATTATTGCTATTCAAATTTGCATATCAGGTTATCAGTCAAGCCAATTCTCTGCTGTTGCTTGCTGGTTTTTGTAGGATGATCATGTTTATTCATCACACTAGTAAAGCTTTAAGTCTAGGGCTCAGCATATTAGTCATGAAGGAAATTCAATGCCAAATTGCATTTGTTTACATTTGTTAGACCTTAATGGAACTGTTATCTTGGTTTGATACTTCAAAAAAAAAGTTATTTATAATTATGCTGAAATAAGAAGATAGATGTCATTTGCTCAATCATTCTAGTCAGGAGGGGAACATATTTGTAGTATTGAATGGCCCACTGTTAACTTGGAATCAGATATTAGAGATCAATAGACCATCTCTAGAACATAAGCTATAGCCTCCTTAGAATTCATTTAGCCAATTCTTGACGTTTACTCCTATTAAAATAAGGAGGTTTATACAAATGTCAACCTAGATTTAAAACTGAGTGTCAATTTGATCCTTGTATTTTTTATTTGAACAATTTAACGCCTGCACTTTAGATTTGTAACAAATTAAGCCTTTTTACTAGTATTTCCCATTAAAGACTACCACATTTAATCATAATATATACATAGTTCTTTCTACACCATCAATCATTTTGATTCAGAAGTCTGATTGATGCCAATTTGGTACCATTGTGAAGTTAATCTTATTAGCTTTCCAACAATACCTTATTTGCACAAATCCAAGGTCTGGAGGGCCCTCACAGAGCTGCCCAAAGTTGGTGGCAAATACGAAATTGCAGAATTTTTTTTTTTAAGAATTATTTATTTATTTATTTATTTACGAATAAAAGGTTATAACTTGCTTAAAGCAGATTAAAAATCAACAATGTACTTCCTATTTCCCTACACCCACGTATACAACTGATTAGTCGGATTCCTTGAACCTGCATGTGAATTTCCTTCTTGGTGAAACGGAGCATTTGTACAACATTCTTGTTGTAAGAAATAAATTGAAAATTAAAGAAATCGAAAACCCCAATTCTATTTTTTTTTCTGAGAAGTTACTAGCCAGGATTAAATCCAAAAGAGAAAAGAGTCCTAGTGGCTATGAACTCGTGGGATTCTAGAATTTGAGACGTAGCAAAATGTGAATGGTGTCGGCAAAGTAAATTAGCCGAAGTCTCTTTTTTTTTTTGGACTCCACAAATAATAGAGGTACCAAACGCGCTTTGACGCTAATAGAAAACTGTTGAGCGCAGAGGAGACTGACTTTTATTTCTTCTGGAGTGGAAAGAACTTGGGCCCACCTCGGTCAAGAGAGTGCATGACAGCAATAATTTCCCACACTCTCTCTCTCTCTCTCTCAATTCAGTTATATTTATGTCCAGGATCAGTAGGCGGAAGCACCCAGTTGATCCAAGTAAGTTTCTCATCATAATCACTGCGTAATCAATTTGCTTATTCTGTTCTTATACAGAGTATAGAAACAACAAGAGTTGTAACTTGTTTTGCTAGTTAATGGGAATTAGTTATTTTCTTATCAAATTTCGATATATTGCCAAAGCAGTAAGTCGAAAACAATTCCATTCTAATGGCTTCGACGTCAACTTCTTCATCCTCTACACGAAGCTCATCCATCTTGGATGATCCATCAAATCCTCTGTACCTGCACCATGAAGAAAGCCCTGGTGCTATGCTTGTGTATCAACCTCTTGTGGGAGAGAATTACCCAACTTGGGCAAGATCAATGCAAATGGCATTGATTGCCAAGAACAAGTTGGGGTTTATTGATGGCACATTGACTCTCTCATCTCCAATGGTCAAAACATCATCGGCAATTCAAGCTTGGGTTCACTGCGACAAAATGGTGGCTTCATGGATCCTCAATTCCGTTTCTCAAGAAATTGCTACAAGTATAGTCTATAAGGACACTGCTCTTGAAATCTGGAACAACCTTAGGGAAAGACTTTCACAAGGAAATGGACCACGAGTTTTTCAATTACTGAAGGATATTGCTGGTATTACTCAAGGTCAATCATCAATTACATCATATTTCACTCAATTGAACCTGCTCTGGGATCAATTGCAAAAATTTCAACCTTTTCCAATGTGTTCTTGTGGATTTTGCACTTGCAACTTAGGTCAGAAACTCAATGATCTTCAGCATCAAGATTTAGTGATGCAATTCTTAATGGGTCTTAATGATTCCTATGCACAAGTTAGGGCACAAATTTTGTTGATGGATCCTCTCCCACCCATCAACGAAGTGTACTCTTTGATAATTCAAGAAGAAAGGTGTTGTAGTGTGGGAAACAATTCAAGTCCTCATGTGGAATCATCAACCCCAGTTACTAAGCTATCTTCTTCTTCGGGAAACAAAAATAACAAGAACTCTAAGGGGAAAGAAAAGCTCACTTGCAATCACTGTGGAATGAATGGTCACACTGTTGAAAAGAATTCTACTTCTACTTCTACTTCTACTTCATTGACATTCACTCAAGAGCAATGTCAACTGTCCTTGGCTTTGTTGGGAACTAACTCCACTTCTATGGCAGGTAATTTTCCCTCTTTGCAGAACTTTCATAGTCCTGATTTCCGTTGTGATTTGAGGCATTTGATATTTTCTGAAAAAAAGGAAGTGGTTAGCAGATATGCATATGGGGGAGATACATGGGTTGTGGATACCGTGGCTACAAATAACATTGTGCATTCTGTAACTTTACTTACCACTATCACATTCGTTAAGCATTGTGTTGTGGAACTCCCAAATGGTGAAATAGCTATGGTAACTCTCATAGGATCTGTTAGAATTTCAGCACACCTTTTCCTTGAAAATTTCCTACGTGTGCCTACATTTTCCTTCAATTTATTATATCTTAGTCAGCTTACTCAAAAACTCCTATGTTGTCTTGTTAAACTATCGAATTTCTGCTTCATATAGGACCTTATATGCTGGAGGCCGATTGATGTGGGTGAGGTTCATAATGGACTCCACTTGCTGCAAAATTCAACTTCTCAAACACTTGTACCATATGTGATGACCACACTATATCATCTTGGATTTATCTTATGAAATCCAATTCAAACACTAGACCTTTACTATTGTCCAGGCGATGCCCTTTTGAACTTTTCATGATTGAATTGTTTTAAGCTCATGGAATCATACACCAACATAGTTGTGTTGCTACTCCATAATAGAATTCAGTTGTGGAGAGGAAACATCAACACATTCTGTGTAGAAAGGGCCTTGAGGTTACACTCTAATGTTCCTTTGATGTATTGGGGTGTTTGTATACTCACTGTAGTGCACATTATTAACAGACTTCACACCCTAATTTTAAATTATAAGTCTCCCTATAAACTACTCTATAAGCAGATTCCTTCCTATTTACACCTTAGAGTTTTTAATTGCCTTTGTTTTGCCTCTACTATAGCCCATAATAGGTCCAAATTCGATCCTAAAGCTAAGCAATGTGTATTTTTTGGGTTACTTTTGCTGTTAAGGGTTACAAGTTACTCGATCTCTGCACTAATACTTGCTTTATCTCTAGGGATGATAGTATATATGTTTTGCCAATGAGTTATGAATTTCTTAATTCTATGAAATAAAAAAAATAAAACTAAAAAACTAAAAATGCTGAAATCAGAAATAAATACTAAAATAAAAATAAAATCACAATAAATGCAATGCTCAGGTCAATGTTCTCATTCTCAACTCACTTTGTTATTACTTCTTTTGATAATTAATGAGAATTAGATATTTTCTCATCAGATTTCGATATTTTTGGTTGCAGAATTTGTAGCCAACAATTCAGAACTTGGTAGTCCAACAATTAGTAAAGAAAGAATTCCATCACTCGTAGAGTACTCATTTACCCCATCAGCCAAGTTGGAGTCTGTTAGTTCTGTATTGAATGGAACAAATCCAATTCCAGCCAACAACACTTACACTGATGCTAATGGAGCAAGAAGTCTTTCCATTTCATTACTCTTTCCACCTGCCATGTCTGAAATTGAAACAGATGATAGCTGTTCAGAATCTAATAAAGCACCTCACGCAGCAGCACAATTCTCTAATTCTGTATTGAATGGAACAAATCCAATTCCAACCAACAACTCTGACACTGATGCTAATGGAGCAAGAAGTCTTTCCATTTCATTACTCTTCCCACCTGCCATGTCTGAAATTGAAACAGATGATAGCTGTTCAGAATCTAATGAAACACCTCGTGCAGCAGTACAGTTCTCTTATTCTATATCGTCATGCTTCCCACCAGGTAGGTCTGAAACGGACAGTAGTTCTGAAATTTATGAACTTGTTCCAACGTATCCTTCCAGCACAGCAAGCCCTGGACGTACAGCAACCTTCAAAGAGATTCTTAAGCCGAAGAGCAGTAATAATTCAAAAGCTAACCGAAAACCTCCGAAATTCTCTCATTCCAAAAAAAATTCCATTTTATCAACAGGGAGGGCGAAAATGTTTGCTACAACGTTTGATACAATTAAGCATGTGGCAGGCCAAACCATCATGTTCAAATCCCAACTCAAACGCTTAGAATTCACGCTAGATGGCGTAGCACCAGTGGTCCAAGAAATAGAAGAATTAAGCCAAGATCTTCATTTCCCAGAAAAGGAAACACAGAGCTTGATCGAACAACTGGAGAAGGCCAAGGAGCTGGTTCTCAAGTGCTCCAAAATCAAGCGTCGGAATTGGAACTATTGGGTCAAAGCCTATTCTTATTCGAACAAGCTTTCCAAGTTGAATAGGGCTATTGAAAAGTTCTGTCAGGTTAATTTGGTGGAACAGAACACAAGGATGGCGTTGGAGACATTGTCCTTGGTGAGTCAGAACACAGAGATTGGGTTGAAGACTTTGACGGGGGTGAATCAGAACACAAGTGTTGGGTTGGATACTTTGGCCGAGGTGAATCACAACACAATGATTGGGTTGGAGACTTTGGCCGATGTGAATTACACCACAAGGATTGGGTTGGAGACATTGGCCGAGGTGAATGAGAACAGGACACTTTGAATCGTCTTTTAAAGCATGTGGAGAGTCTGAATTTGGACATGAAGACGAAATATGGGACATTTTCGTGTGCGGTTCCTAAACTCAGGGACCCCATCGGAGAGTAGATCCGGCGATGAACGGAGGGCGATGAATCGGGCATAGGTGGGAGCACAGAGGATGATTACAAGGAAAAGGAAGATATAGACGGTTAGGTGGTGCTTACACTTATTAGCCATGGATGGTTGTGGGAATCTTCACTCTAATCTTTTTGGTGCTGTGGCTAATCCGATTCTGTTCTACTGTATTTATATATATCTGTTTTAGAATTGTAGAGACAGAAGAGCAAGCGTTGTTTGACTAGTGTGTGAATGGTGGTGAGTGTCTGTGTGAGCCGACAGAGACAGAGAGAGTGCGTCTTTGTGTGAGATTAGCGTTGTAAATACGTCTGAGTTACATTTTATGAGTGAGTACAAATCTCCTGTGATGAGTGGAGATCTAGAATGGATGAGATTGAAGAATTGGACTCTTTACGAGAAGGTGCGATTGTAATCAAAATTTTCTTTATAACAAAAGCGGCAATGCCGCTACAGCGCTTTCACACCGTGCGTGTATGGGCACTGTATAGCACTGTAGCCACATCAGTGTTTTCGTGTTTTTTTTTAGTAATCCGTTTGTATGTATTTTTTTAAAAAATATTGATGTAAGTCAATATTTATATTTTACAAATACAATAAATTTTATAATATTTTTATAATTATTAATGTGTTAATTTTTTACAAGTCGAAATAAAATAATAAAATAAAATATGAGATTGGTTTTTTTTTTTTTTTTTTTTTAAGTAATCGGTTTGTGTTTTTTTTTTTTTCGCAGCCATGTCACTAACAAATAGTTCCAAAAGACCTAGACACACAATCCTAACAACAAGATTCAAAGGCGTGGAAATTATAGTTAGGGAAAAATTTCCTTGAAAATGCTACTTGAAGCCACTAACAACTTTTCAAAAGATTGCAAGATTGGAAAAAATGACTTTGGCTCACTGTACCGTGCCATTTTAGATGATGGCCGAGAAGTGACTATTCATCGTGCTGAAATGCCAATGTTTGAGCAATTTGTAAACGAATTCCCACGTCAAGTGGAAGCTTGGTCCCAACTTGATCACAAGAATGTTGTTCGCTTATTGGGATTTTGTGAAGATGATGAGGATAGCTTATTGGTCTACGAGTACTTGGGATATGGTACCCTTCATTTCCATCTTTACAATCCTGAAAGTACTTCTCTAATGTCATGGGCTGCCCGATTAAAGTGGCACTAGACATAGCCAAAGGCATTGAATACCTACACGTGTATGCAGTACCACCAATCATACACCGCGATATCAAGCCGCTTAACATATTCCTAGATGCCACGTTGACTGCCAAGCTGTCTAATTTTGAAGTATCTTTGTATGCCCCCGAAGGGTTTGATCATATCACTGACCTAACGGTGGGCACCCTTCCTTACATGGATCCTGAGTACCATCGTACTTCAAAAGTGACAATTAGTGCTGATGTGTATGGTTTTGGAGTAGTATTGCTAGAAATGTTGTCCGAGCTCGAGGCAATTCATACAAATGAAAATGGTGGGCGAATCGGTATAACTAGATTTTTAGTGCCACACATTGCCCAAAAGGAAATTCACAGGTTTTTGGACCCAAAAGTACCACCACCTTCCCCATTGGAAATGGAGGCATTGGCAAATGTTGCATCCCTAGCATTGGATTGTGTAAGTAAAAAACGTGTACTTCGTCCCTCAATGACTATGGTTGCAAACACCATACAAAGTACCTTGGAAGGGATTTTGGAAGGGCAGGTAATTGCTTACAATTCAATTGCATGCAGTTGTGAATCAATTAGTGATGCGGAATGTGAATCAATTAGTGATGCGGAAATTGAACCGAGATAGACTAGCAGAATATCTTAAGAGAGCTGCAGCGCAAAGTGGGCACAAACAACAGGGAGCGACTCCCTGCTGAGGGATATAGGAAAGTTTTTAGGAATAATTGTAATAGCTAAATCTATTTATTGTGTGTTTTTTATATTTTTTATAACTAAATCTATCTATTGTTGCTATTCAAATTTTACATATCAGGTTTATTAGTCAAGCCAATTCACTGTTGTTTGCTTGTTGGTATTTGTCAGTTGATCATGTTATTCATTACTCTAGGAAAGTTTTAAACTTTTAATTATTTGCTTGGCATATTAGTCACGAAGGAAATTCAAGACCAGATTGCTCTAGGACACTAACCAAATTGTTCGCATTTCTTGTCTGACATGAAGGGAACTATTAACCTTGGTTTGATGCTTTTTTTTTTTTTAAAATATTTTATAATTAAAATTAAAAAATTATACAGCAATAAGGTGGATATCATATGCTCAATAGACTAGCTTTGGAATTAGATATTAGAGACCAATAGGCTAGCTTTGTTGTATCCTTCTCACAGGCTAGAACATATGTAATATGTTATATAGTCTCTTTTTAAGTCTTTAGCAATCCTGTAGCCAATTTGTGAGGTTTACCCCTATTAAAATAAAGGGGTTCGTACAATTGTCACCCTTGTGATTTTAATGTGAGTGTGAATTTGATCCTTGCATTTTCGATTTGAACAATAACCACTTGCACTTTAATTTTGTCAAAATTTAAACCCTTTATTTGTATTTCCTAATAAAGACTAGTGCATCTAATCATACGGTATATGCATAGTTCTTTCTATATCATCAATAAGTTTGATCTGGATGTGTGATTTGATGCAAATTTGGTACCGTTGTAAATATAATCTTATAAGCTTTCCAACATTATCTTATTTTGCATAAACCTGAGGTCCGGAGGGCCCTTGAAGAGCAGCCAAATAAGAATTTGCAATATACACACACACATATATAAATCTAAAACTTAGTATTTATTGTTACTATACTCCTATCGAGCTAAATTAGCGCCACATCATCTACTTATTTTCTACCTCTTATTTTATTGTTCCTTTCTAAACTTTTATTCTCCATATTCTAAAAAAAAAAAAAAAAAACCTTTCTTCTCCCTATTAGTCCATATTTAATATTGGACTTCGTTGAACTTTTATCCTCCCTCTTTGCCTCTCCACTACTCTTTACTTGATTGTTACAATTCCTTCATCATTTTCTCTTGCTTATATTTTGACTCTTTTTCCCTCTCTTTTATTTTGTATAAATTCAATGTCATCTCTTCCAATTAATCCATGTTTTCCTCCACGAAAAACTAAGTATTCTCTCTCTCTCTCTCTCTGTCTCTCGGAATTTATTATTTTACTTATAATTTAGATTAAGGTTGATGGTTTTTTTCTAAAATGTGTTTTGATATTATTATTATTTTTTTTAAAATTCATATTACAATTTTTTCTCTCTTCCTTATATACATTTGGTTAAATTTTGATTTGGGTTAATACTTTTTTTTTTTTAATTTTTAGAAATAGGAATTTGAGTTTATTTCAAAACGAAATCTATATCGCTTTGAATTTGAATATGCCTACCAATTTTTTGAGTAATAAATTATTATAAAGTCTATCTTTTATTTCTTTTGTTTCATTGTAATTTTGGTTAAGATAACTTTGTAATTTTGTGATGAATTATTATTATTATTATTATAATAATCTCATTATTCCTTAGGAGATGAGAAATTTGAATAATTTATTTGAAACTTATAAAGTTCAGTTGTATATCAACTAAAATATACTACAACAGAATTTAGAAAAATGTGGTTCACCTTAAATAAATATTAATCAAACAGACAAAATATAATAGTATATATATTTGTACTTTGTAGAGATAAAAAGATAAAAAATACTTGTAGAAATACTTAAAAATAAATAAATAATACTTGGAGTAATCCTTACTTTTTATATATTACATATTTACATCTCATTACATAATATTTATATATTACCATGCATCGCATAAGCCTGCAGCTAGTCTATATCTATATCTAAAAATTGAAGCGTAGCATTTATTATTACTACACTCCTGTTGAGTCTGTGATGCAGATTGGTGAGTGGTACTGTCATGATTTCTTGCACTATGTCCTGAGTAAACATGGCTTCAAGCTTCCCTCAGTCCCAGTGCCTGGAGTCTTCATCAATGAGCTCCCTTACTTGTATGTCTAATGCACACTCATATAGTGGTGTTGGGGTGTGGGGTAGCCATTTATGAGTGAAGACCCCTATATCTCTGCCATCTCCCACACGCCATTGAGATTCTACATAGATAATGTCCCTTGCTGCCAAGATACTTCTCCAAACAAAAGATGGGTTGCTTCCTAGTTCAGCCATCATGAAGGAGCAATTTGGAAAATACCCGGCCTTATATACCCTGTAAAATAGCGAATGGATGTCTTGGGTTAACCTCCAGGCTTGCTTAGAGAGCATTGCTAAGTTAAAAGCATGTAGATCACGAAAACCCATTCCCCCCTTCTTTTTTTGTGTGCAAAGTTTCCTCCAATTGATCTAATGAATCTTCCTTTCATCCTAGCTTTGTTCCTACCAATATTTTTCTAGCAAGGAATTTATATTATCACATATGGATTTGGGTAATTTGAATAGGCTCATAGAGTATGTGGGGATTGTTTGTGCCACCATTTTTATTAGAACCTCACGTCGTGTCTTTGATATGAATTTCTTTTTCCACCCCATCACACGCTTTCTAATCTTTTCTTGTAAATCTTAAAAGGTTTTAACCTTAGATTTTCTAGTTGCCATAGGTAAGCCAAGATACCTATCATTGTCCATCATTATTCTTGCCCCCAACATATGTTGAATCGTCCTTCTTACATTTGGCTTTGTATTTTTGCTAAAAAACAAGGATGTTTTTTGGCGATTGATGGCTTGACCCAATGTTGCTTCTTATTGGCCCAAGATATTCAGCATTTGTTGGCATTCTCCAACTGTGGCTTTGCAAAACAGCAAGCTATCATTAACAAATAAAAGGTGGGGAATGCACACCCTATGTTGGCTAGTCAACACCCCATTGAGCACCATGTTTTCTGCTGCTTTACATAACAACACCGAGAGGCCTTCAGCACATAGGAGAAAAAGGAAGGGAGATAATGTGTCTCCTTGCCTAATGCCCCTAGATTGAGTGATGAAACCCTTTGGTTCTCCATTGATAAAGACTGAGTAAGAAGTCGTGGTGACCGTCTCCTTGGCCAATTGCATCCATCTTCTATCAAAACCCAGTTTATGCATGATACCCTTCAAGAAAGTCCACTCCACCAAGTCATAGACTTTGCTAATGTCTAGCTTGACTGCCACATGTCCCACCTTCCCTCTCCTTTTGTTTCTCATTCTGTGCAGGATCTCATACGCAACTTTTGTGTTATCAGTAATAAGTCGGTTTTGCACAAAGTCACTCTAAGAATTAGAAATAACATTAGGCAAAATATGCTTTGAATGATTAGCGATAACCTTTGAGAGTATCCAAGAGACAACATTCCCTAAACTAATAGGTCTATAATCAGCCAAATATTTTAGGTCTTTCTATTTTGGCATTAGAACAATATGTGTATGGTTCATTTTTTTTTTTTTTCAACATATGGCCAGAGTGTAAAACTGATAGGACAGCGTTCATGACATCGGTGCCCATAATGTGCCAATATGTTTGAAAAAAGAAAGGGGACATACCATCTGGACCTAGTGATTTTGATGTGTGCATCTGGAATAGGGTTGTTCGGACTTCTTCTAAGGTGTACTTTTTGGTAAGGCTTTCATTCATTTGTGGCGTGACATGGCTTTCAATTAAGTTTAAAACACTCTCTATATTATCTGGTTGGGTTGAGGAAAACAAATACTGAAAACAGACTTAAGCAACCTGGGCAATTCGAACATCTGATGTGCATCACTTCCCCTCATTGTCAAAAATTCTTGAGAAGTGGTTTTTGCGTTGGCGTTGGATGGCACGATTATGGAAGTACTTTGTGGACCCAAAAGTGTTATGTCCCCAATCTACAAGTGCAAACCTGCATCACTTTATTTTTTCAAAAAGGCTTGACATTGGGCTCTCAGGGAGCACTTCGGCCTCCCATGCCATTTGGATCACATTACCACACTCAGGTTGGGTGGCCTATCGCTCTTCAAATCTTTGTCGTATTTTTTTTTTTTCCTTATTGCCATTTGCCTCTGGTCTTGTGTAGTGATAAGTATTGGAATGTGGTCCAAATAGGGTGCTTGCAGGTGAGTGACTTGGGTTTGAGGGAACCTATCTCTCCAGTCAATTGTGGCACATGCCCTGTCCAACCTTTCCTGCACAAAATCATCTTTAATTCGACCATTAGTCCATGTAAATAAATGACCTTTAAAGCCTAAATCCACCAGTCCACAGTGTAAGAGGGCTGCCCGAAATTGTTGCATAGGTGCTAATGGCTTTGGCAGGCGCCCCTGTTTTTCTTTTGACTGCAAGATCGAAGTCCCCAAAGCAAAACCAAGGGACTGAGTGTTTAGTGTGGAGGTGTTTTAAGAGCTGCCAAGACTCATGTTTCTGTTGTTCATCCGGTCATCCATTGAAACCTGTTAATCTCCACGGGTTGGCAGGATCGTCTAGAATGAAAGCATTTATATGGTGTAAGGTACATGTTTGGATGTGCAAGTCAATTTCCTCCTTCCATAACAATGCTAGACCTCCACCCCGTCGAATACTAGGTACTGCAAACATACAACGATAAGGTAGTTTAGCTTGAATCTGCTTCATCTTTGCTATTGACTGCTTTGTTTCCATGAGAAACAAAATCTTGGGAGCTTTCTCCCTCACAAGGTGAGAGAGCACATCTACTGTACATTGGTTCCTAAGCCCCTGGCAGTTCTAACTGAGGATTTTCATTGTTCTCGGCGAGGCTGTCCTTCAAGTTATGTCCTACAATTTGAAGGTACCTGAGTTTTAAAAAAAAAATTACTGAGTTAATAGATTGAGGTAAATTAACTGTCATTTGAACCTTCAAGTCATGAATTTTATTGAGTTAAGTCATTCCTTCAATTTATTAAGTCAGTTAATAGATTAACATGTCACTTTTATTAATTTGATTTAAGTCATTTTTATTGAGTTAATAAAACCTACTGGTCCAATTAGATATGTGAGTTAATAACTATACACTTCAAGTCAACAAATTTGACCACTCCACAACACAAATTTCAAGTTTAGTGAAGTTCATAGTTCATACTGAATTAGTATTTGATTTTGTCACATTCTTCTTGTATTATTTTAAATTTGTTGGTGGATTTGAGTTTAATGAGCTGTGTCTTGGTTGAAACTTTCATGTGGATTTCTCTTAATCAGCAGTAGGAGTTTCCTTTGAACACTCTGTCACTGGTACTTCATTTTTGATTTGGGGTCGCCGATTAGGGTCGTCGATTGAGGCCGTGGCCTCTAAGATTGTGGCGTTGGAGTTTTAAGCATTTTAGATTTGGGGATTTCAAAGATGGTTGAGGTTTGGATTGGATTGTGTGGGTGTAAGTGTAAATTTTTCTCACTAGTAGAACTGTTTAATCTTTGTGGCCCAATCATTGTGTGCCAAGTGTTTATAAGTTTAAAAATAAATTAGTTTGGTCAACATCAAATACCACATCAGCATTCCGTTAAGCCATGTAGGACCTAAACTAACAGAAATATACGGAAGGATGAAAAGTAGAACATTTTGCAAAGTTTAGGGACCAAAAATAAACTTTTGAAAGTTTAAGAACCAAAAACAAACTTTTGTAAAAGTGTAGGGATGAAAAAGATATTTTACCTAAAAAAAAGTCAACAAATTTAAAGTTTTTCACCCTAAATAGATAATCAAATTACCAATCCATTAAAGCTACAAACTTTGAAAAAACAATTTCAAATAAATTTAATTAATTGAAAACTATACCTGACCATCTATTATACCATTTATCATCAAACTTATAATTGATTGATGATAATGGGGAATTTTAAATTGTTGAGTGGAAGTTTGAAGTTGTGCATGAGAATTTCCAGGACAATTCTTTTTCTTTTTCTTTTTTAAAAATTGAATTTGAGAAAGAAATACGGGGGAGTAAAGGGGTGTATGTTACTATTGTTTAAATAACAATTTTCAGTGTTTACATAATATTACATGTATTTTTACACATTTTTTTACCCATACATATTTCCACAAAATAACAACATTACTAAAAATTTCTTACAAACATGCCTTAACTTATTGGCTGCTGTTTCTTTATATAAATAAATCTATTTATTATTGATATTCAAATTTGCATATCAGGTTATTAGTCAAGCCAATTCTCTGCTGTTGCTTGCTGCTTTCCAACAATACTTTATTTGCACAAATCCGAGGTCTGGAGGGCCCTCACAGAGCTGCCCAAAGTTGGTGGCAAATAAGAAATTGCAGAAAATCAGTAGAAAATGGGAAAAAAAAGGTAAGAATTTTATTTATTTATCCATATACCCACATGTTCAATTGACTAAAGTCGGATTCCTTCCTATGAAAAAAAACAACAAAAAAAGGCGGATTCCTTGAACCTGCATGTGAATTTCCTCAGTGTGATGGTCAAACGGAGCATTTGTAAAAAATAAATTAAAAATTAAAGCAATCGAAAATCCTTTTTTTTTTCTTTTTTTTTTTTTCTTCTGAGAAGTTAATAGCCAAGTGGGATTCTAGAACAAGATGTGAATGGTCTCGGCATGTAAATTAGCCAAAGTCACATTTACTCACAAATAATAGAGCTACCAAACGTGCTTTTATTTCTTCTGGAAAGTGAACAGTGCAAGAGAGTGCATGAGAAATTTATCTTTGCTGAAACTTCCAAATTATTATAAATTATGAATACCAACACACCATTATGATATGCAATTTTTTCACTCTCTCTCTCTCTCACTCATATTTATCTCCCAGAATTTTACGTCCAGGATCAGTAAGCGGAAGCACCAAGTTGATCTAGGTAAGTTTCAAAGAATTTCCAGTTAGACAAGAATATTTTAATTTTTGAATCTGAATATATAATTGCAGCTTAATATTTTTTTGGTCAAAGAATTGAAACAAAGTAATAAGGATTCTCCTGAATTTCTTGTACAGTCTGCATACACAACAGTATTTTAATTGTTATGGTTTCTCATGCTACTGGTGGTATAGTATACAGTTTTTGTTAGCAAGTAGTTATCGTGCTTGTGTACAACTGTCATAGTGTAATTAACCAACAGGTTAAGTTAGTTAGTTACGTTTTACTGTGTAACCAACTTTTTTTTTTTGAGAATCAGTGTGTACCCAATTTGATTACTCTGTTCTTAAGAGTGTAGAAACAACAAGAGTTGTTACTTCTTTTGCTAATTAATGAGAATAAGATATTTTCTTATCAGCTTTCGATATATTGTCAAAGCAGTAAGTCGAAAACACTTCCATTCCAATGGCTTCGACATCAATTTCTTCATCTGCTACATGAAGCTCATCCATCTTGGATGATCCATCAAATCCTCTGTACCTGCACCATGAAGAAAGCCCTGGTGCTATTCTTGTGTATCAACCTCTTGTGGGAGAGAATTACCCAACTCGGGCAAGATCAATGCAAATGGCATTGATTGCCAAGAACAAGTTGGGGTTTATGGATGGCACATTGACTCTCTCATCTCCAATGGTCAAAACACCATCAACAATTCAAGCTTGGATTCGCTGCAACAAAATGGTTGCTTCGTGGATCCTCAATTCCGTTTCTCAAGAAATTGCTACAAGTATAGTCTATAAGGACACTGCTCTTGAAATCTGGAACAACCTTAGGGAAAGACTTTCACAAGGAAATGGACCACGAGATTTTCAATTATTGAAGGATATTGCTGGTATTACTCAAGGTCAATCATCAATTACATCATATTTCACTCAATTGAACGTGCTTTGGGATCAATTGCAAAAATTTCAACCTTTTCCAATGTGTTCTTGTGAATTTTGCACTTGCAACTTAGGTCAGAAACTCAATGATCTTCAGCATCAAGATTTAGTGATGCAATTCTTAATGGGTGTTAATGACTCGTATGCTCAAGTTAGGGCACAAATTTTATTGATGGATCCTCTCCCATCCATCGACAAAGTGTACTCTTTGCTAATTCAAGAAGAAAGGCACTGTATTATGGGAAACAATTCAGGACTTCATGTGGAATCATCAACCCTAGTTACTAAGTTATCTTCTTCTTCTTCAGGAAATAAAAATAACAAGAACTCTAAGGGGAAAGAAAAGCCCACTTGCAATCACTGTGGAATGATGGGTCACACTGTTGAAAAGGGCAAGAATTCCTCCCGGCTTCAAGCCAAAGGGCAAGAATTCCTCAGTTGTGCACCAAGTCAATCTTCAAGATGAACAAGTTGAAAAGAATTCTAGTTTTGCTTCTACTTCATTCCCATTCACTCAGGAGCAATGTCAACTGTTCTTGGCTATGCTGGGAACTCAAATTCAGTCAAGCAATTTCGCTTTCACTAATAAAGAAACTCACATGACCAACAATGTAATTCAGCTAGCTGCTCACTCCACTTCTATGGCAGGTAATTTTCCTTCTTGGCAGAACTTTCATAGTCCTGATTTCAGTTGTGATTTTAGGCTTTAGATATTTTCTGAAAAAAGTGGTTAGTAGACATGCATATGGGGGAGATACTTGGGGTGTGAATACTGGGGCTACAGAAGACATTGTGCATTCTGTAACTATAGTTACCACTATCACATTTTTTAACCATTGTGGTGTGGAACTTCCAAATGGTGAAACAGCTATGGTAATTCTCATAGGATCTGTTGGAATTTCTTCCCACCTTTTTCTTGAAAATGTCTTGCGTGTGCCTACAATTTCCATCAATTTATTATATGTTAGCTTACTCAAAATCTCCTATGTTGTCTTGTCAAACTCTGAAATTTCTGCTTCATATAGGACCTTACATGCTGGAGGAAAATCGGTGTGGGTGAGGTTCATAACGGACTCCATTTGCTGCAAAATATCAAATTCTCAAACACTTGGAATCTGTTCTTCCTTTCATCTTCCATACATAAATCCTTTGTCAATTTTACTATGAACTCTTGTGACATGAGTAAGCTATGGCACCTTAGACAAGGGCATCCCTCAAATTCAAAGGTTTTTCATCTAAGGGATGTATTACCTGATGTGAATGCTGCTTCTAGTAAGACTTGTGACATGTTTTCCTCATTCGAAACAAAAAAGTCTTCCATTTCCTTTTCATTATCATCTTTGCATTGAAGCTTTTGATTTGATTCATTGTGATGTGTGGAGGGTTACAATTATTTTTTGTACCATAGTTGATGACCACACTATATCAACTTGGATTTATCTTATGAAATCCAAGTCAAGCACCACACCTTTACTATAGGCCTGACAATGCCCCTTGAGTTTTTCATGATTGAATTGTTTTAAACTCATGGAATTAGACACCAACATAGTTGTGTTACTACTCCACAATAAAATTCAGTTGTGGAGAGAAAACATGAACACATTCTATGTGTAGAAAGGGCCTGGAGGTTACACTCTAATGTTCCTTTGATGTATTAGGGTGATAGTGTACTCACTGTTGTGCACATTATTAACAAACTTCAGACCCTAATTTTAAATAATAAATCTCCATATAAAATACTCTATAAGCAGAATCCTTCCTATTCACACCTTAATAATGTTTTTAGTTGCCTTTGTTTTGCCTCTACTATAGCCCATAACTGGTCCAAAATCGATCCTAATGCTAAGCAATGTGTATTTTTAGGGTACCCTTTTTCTGCTAAGGGTTACAAGTTACTTGATTTCTCCACTAATACTTGCTTTATCTCTAGGGATGATAGTATATATGTTTTGCCAATGAGTTATGAGTTTCTTAATTCTATGAAATAAAAAGAAAATAACTAAAAATGCTGAAATCAGAAATAAATACTAAAATCAAAATAAAATCACAATAAATGAAATGCTCTGGTCAATCTTCTTATTCTCAACTCACTTTGTTATTCAGTGACAGTTAGTCAACCCTTCATATGGGGGCCAATCTGGTTTTTCATGAAAAAACTATACAAATTGAAGTAGATTTCCATATTGTGAGGGACAAGGTACAAGCTGGGACTATAAACTTCCTTCATGTTGGTACACATTCCCAACAAGTAGACTTGCTGACAAAGGCTTTGAGCTTTATCAATTGACATGTTGGTACACTTCTCTCCAAGATGATTGAGATCAATATTTTGTTGATACATCTTGAGGGGGAGTGTCAAAGAATTGAAACAATGGGATAAGTATTTTATTTCTTGTATAGGTTGCATAAATGACAGTAGTTTCCTGTGCTACAAGTCGTAGTGTACTATTTTTCTTTTTGTTTTTAAAGTGATTATTGTGCTTGTCGCATGCTTTTCCATGTACGACTATCATATTGTAATTAGCGAATAGGATTTATACTCTTTGAATATAATAACAGAGTTATAACTTCTATTGATTATTAATTAGAATTAGATATTTTCTCATCAGATTTCAATTATTTTGGTTGTAGAATTTGTAGCCAACAACTCAGAACTTTGTAGTCCAACAATTAGTGAGGAAAGAATTCTATCACTAGTAGAGTATTAATTTTCCCCATCAGCCAAGTTGGAGTCTGTAAGTTCTGTATTGAATGGAACAAATCCGATTCCAGCCAACAACTCTGACACCGATGCTAATGGAGCAAGTAGTCTTTCCATTTCATTACTCTTCCCACCTGCCATGTCTGAAATTGAAACAGATGATAGCTGTTCAGAATCTGATGAAACACCTCGTGCAGCAGCACAATTCTCTTATTCTATATTGTCATGCTTCCCACCAGGTAGGTCTGAAACAGACAGTATTTCTGAAATTTATGAACTAGTTCCAACGTAAAACAAACTTCAAAAAGATTCTTAAGCTGAAGAGCAGTATTAGTTCAAAATCTAACCGAATACCTCTAAAATTATCTCATTCCAAAAGAATTTCCATATTGTCATTATTTTCCGTAGCCAAGTCACTAACAGACAGTTCCAAAAGACATAGACACACAATCCTAACAACAAGATTCAAAGACTTGGAAATTATAGATAGGGAAAACTTTCCTTTGAAAATGCTACTTGAAGCCACTAACAACTTTTCAGAAGATTGCAAGATTGAAACAGGTCACTTTGCCCCAATGTACCATGCCATTTTAGATGATGGCTGAGAAGTGGCTATTAAGTGTGCTGACAATGACAACGAATTCCTAAGTGAGTTGCAAGCTTCATCCCCCCTCAATCACAAGAATGTTGCTCGCTTATTGGGATTTTGTAAAGATAGTAAGGAGTGCATATTGGTCTATAAGCACGTGGAATATGGTACCCTTCATGGCCATCTTCACAATCCTGAAAGTACTTCTCTAATGTCATGGGTTGCCCGGATTAAAGTGGCACTAGACATAGCCAGAGGCATTGAATACCTACACGTGTATGCAGTACCACCAATCATACACCGCGATATCAAACCGCTTAACATATTCCTAGATGCCACGCTTACTGCTAAGCTATCAAATTTCAACTTATTTGTGGAAGCCCCTGTGGACGATTGGTCTAGTTATGAATGTGAAAGTGTGGTGGGCACTTCTGGGTACATGGCGCTTGAGTATGTAATTAATGGCAATTTGACAACCAAAGTTGACGTGTACAACTTTGGAGTAGTATTGCTAGAAATGTTGTCCGGGTGCAAGGCATATCATGCAAATGAAAATAATGAGGAAAGGTTTATAGTTGATTTTGTAGTGCCATACATTGCCCAAAAGGAAATTCATAGGTTTTTGGACCCAAAAGTACCACCACCTACCCCATTGGAAATGGAGGCACTGGCATATGTTGTGTCCCTGGCATTGGATTGTGTAAGTAAAGAATGTGTATTTCGCCCCTCAATGACTAAGGTTGCAAACCGCCTACAAAGTGCCTTGGAAGGGATTTTCACAGGGCAAGGTAATTGCTGACAATTCAATTGCATGCAGCGCAAAGAGGGAACAAACGACAGGGAGTGAGTCCTTGCTGAGGGATATAGGAAAGTTGTTAGGAATAATTGTAATAGCTAAATCTTTTTTTATTTTTTTTATTTTTTTTTTTATTTTTTATAAATAAATCTATCTGTTGTTGCTATTCAAATTTTACATATCAGGTTTATTAGTCAAGCCAATTCACTATTGTTTGCTTGTTGGTATTTGTCGGTTGATCATGTTATTCATTACTCTAGGAAAGTTTTAAACTTTAAATTATTTGCTTGGGATATTAGTCATGAAGGAAATTCAAGACCAGATTGCTCTAGGACACTAACCAAATTGTTCACATATCTTGTCTGATGTTAATGGAATTGTTATCTTGGTATGATGCTCTTTTTAAAAAAATTAAAATTAAAACACTAATATTATGCAACAATAAGGTGGATATCATATGCTGAATTCTTCTGATCAGAGAGGGGAATCTATTTGTAATATTAAATGGCTCATCTTTTAGTTTGGAATCAGATATTAGAGACCAATAGACCATCGTTGTTGTATCCCTTTCATAGGCTAGAACACAAGTTGTAGCCTCTTTTTAAGTCTTTGGCATTCCTATAACCAATTTGTGGGGTTTACCCTATTAAAATAAGGGGGTTCATACAATTGTCACCCTTGTGATTTTAATGCGAGTGTGAATTTGATTCTTGCATTTTCGATTTGAACAATAACCACATGCACTTTAGTTTTGTCAAAATTTAAACCTTTTATTAGTACCAGCCGATGTGTGGGATACACTATGATGTGCATAGACATGTTTCTTAGTGATGTATAGGATTTAAAACCCTCTCCCCCAACTATCAAATAATCAAGAAAAAAAAAAACAAAAGGAAAAGAAAGATATGTATAAACATAAAAGTTTAATGCTTAAACATATACAATAGAATTATTATGAAACCATCCCATTAGATAATAATACATCATTAGATACTGAAAAGATAACTTTGGACAGAAGAAAAAATTATGAGGAAGTATAGAACTAAACCAATTGGTAAGAAAAAGAACAACAAAATTCGTATTTGAAGACGCAAGCAAGCTGATGTGTCGTATGATAGTTAACTTATCATTTAGTAAGAATAACATACCTCATTTCATCCTTCATCAAATCTTTATAAGAACGAAATTGTATCTTATATGACCATGGAAATATTGCAATAGCTAATTTTGTACAATCAATATATATATAAAAGCAAATATCTTATGCGAAAAAGCATGACGTTCTGCAAATTTTGCATTTGACCTTTCACCTCAACTCTTAAAAGCTGGAATTTAAACATCTTCTTTGAAATTGAAAGGATGTGGATTATTTAATTGCTTCAACAAAAACCTTTGAACCAGTTTACCTCTCTCTCTCTCTTAACTGTTTTAGTTCCCATTTAAATTTAATGTAGACAATCGTATTTCTTTATAAATCAATATCAATATCTATCTTTTCCCTTAAAAAAAAAAATCTATATCTATCTATAACCTTTGTAACTGGCTGAATTGGTGTAAGGGTTACGTGGAGAATAACACAAATCCCATTAGATACTTGCCCATCAATCAATCATATATATATAGGGCAGAGCCTCTCAATCTACCATCTTCCAAACTCCCTCATTAGTCGTCACATTTACTCTCTCTAGTCCACAACTCTCTTCTCTTGATGTCTCTTAGCATACCCAAACCATTCCTCAGTTACACAAACCTATGGTTTTCGGCTCTTCCTATTCTGCAAATCAATCTCCTCTCTTATGTTATTTGACTTACATTTGGTCATACCTTCAATCTTGAATAAATTACTTCAAAGGGTTTCAAATATACCATTGATCGAGGTGCTCTCCACGCTTTTCGTTGATTTCACCAGGTTCATAAATCTCTCTATCTCTCCTTCTCTAAAAATTCAAATTTTATGCTCTTCTCTTTCTCATTCAATTTAAAACAAAAAAACAAAAAAAATCAAATTATGAGCTTCTTTGAGAGTCTCGGGGATTCTGTAGGGGAAGCCTTTGCCGACACCAGCCCTTGAAACTTTGTCTCCAACAAAGCACATCAAGGAGCTTTGCTTCTTTTTCTTTTTTAAAATTTTTTATTTATTTATCCCTATGTACTCCTACTTGAATTCTTTGTTTATTAGCACCTCAAAAATTTTTACTGAAAATTTTCCTGCCAAATATGATTGTATTATCTATTTGTCTTTTAATGTTTTGAATAATTCTAGGAATATTTGGGTCGTTCACAAATTCAAGTTGCCCTTGAAATTTTGTCCTCAAAATTTTCTGGCTTCATATGCATAACCTTGGTTGGATTGTGGTTTCCAAAGAGCTTTTCTATGCATAACAAATTTCCTAGGTGTTAAAGATTGATTAGTTTGTATCATGTATTGTAACACTGAATTGTAGCTGTGTACATAAACTACATGTAGGATAGATTAGAGGGGAGTTAAACGACTTGTAGTTTTGGTCTATACTCATAGTTAGTTAGTTATTCTCTGTCTTGACACTTGTATAGCTGCTATAGGTTATTTGGTTACAGGGCTAACCCTAGACATTTTGGAGCCTTAGACGAGAACTAAAAATAGGGCATTTCTTATACTTATATATTAATTAGATTAATGTTTATTTAATATTTTTATATTATAATATATTTCATTTAAAATCTATTTTTCTTGCCTTTTGAGATGCAAATGGGGCCTTTTGTGATATTTTCATCTAAATTTTGTGTTATTTTTTGTTTATTACTAATAACAAATTTATCCATTGATCCTTTTTTAAACTCAACTAATTTTTCTTCTTTTTTTCTTTTTTCAAGTTTTTCATATCGAGGTGCATATCTTCTCGTAGACATTTCTAATCAAACAATATATTTATAAAGACTAAAATAAAAAATAACTTTCAAGTGTAGAGCAAATGAGAAATAGAACATGATTTATATAAAAAGTATTGTTGTAGTTTCATCGAATAATAACAAGTTTTTAGCAATGTCAACCTGCATATATGGTATCCCTGGTAGGTCTTCAGGAAAGATATCAGGAAACTCCCTCACAACAGGGATATCATCCAACTTCAATACCTCTTTCCTAGTGTCCACCACATGTGCTAGGCACCCTTGGCATCCTTTTCCTAATAGACGCTTAGCTCGAAGGGCTAATATCACCCTAGGAAAAGCATGCATCCTAGAGCCCTTAAACCAAAATTCGGATTCTTCTATAGGCCGAAACACCACCTCTTTTCAAAAACAATCTACACTAGCATGATAAACCGCCAACCAGTCCATCCCTAAAATTACATCATAGTCATACATGTCCATCAAAATCAAGTCTGCTAACATTTCCCTATCCTTGATTTGGATGACATAAGACTTAAGCATAGAATTACACACCAAAGAATCACCCATAGGTGGGGCCACAAACAAGTCATAATCCATAAGTCCTGGTTTCTTATCACATAACTTAGCATATTGAGAGGAGATAAAAGAGTGTGTAGATCAAGAATCAAATAGAATTTTAGCAAAGTTTGAGAATAATGGGAGGATACCTGTAACCATAGTAACTAGAGCTTGAATGTCGTGTGGTGTGAGTGCAAACACTCTCCCTTGTGTCTTGCTCCTTTGATCATCCTTTCTAGGTTGAGCCATTGAGTTTTGTTGAGGAGATGTACAGCTTCTAGCTAAGTATCCTGTCTTCCCATAATTATAGCAAGCCTTTCCTTCAAAGAAACTTGGCTTATCTCCAAGAAACCTTCCACACGTAGGGCAAGCATTTGAACTTCGACCTTGAGCATTCTAGGGTGGATTCTTATTTTCTAGCTTATTTGATGATGAATTACTCCCAGACCTCCTGACAGATCCTTTCTTGTTCCAATGACCTTGAGCATTGCCTTGTCGAAAGCCTGTTCGTCCAGTGTTTCTAGGTGGGTTCTCATTCTTAACATTGTTCTTGAAATCTTCCTCCAGTCTCATAGCTCTCTTAACTGACTCTCCATAATTATCAACCTCTGATGCAATCAAATGGTGTCAAAGTCTCTCATTCAACCCCTTTTGAAATCTGCTTGCTTTCTTCACTTTAGTAAGGATTAAGTGGGGTCCAAAGTGAGATAACTCGATGAATTTAGCTACATACTGCTCAACATTCATACTTCCTTGCACCAAATCAGCAAATTCCCTCTCCTTTCATTCCTGAATCACCGTAGGGAAGTAGTTATCATAGAAAACCCCTTTAAATTTCTCCCAAGTGATGGGGTTTCTCTCTGTGTCCATTCCTTCCAAAATGGCTTTAGTGGATCTCCACCAACGTTTAGCTTCTCCAATTAACTTGAAAGTTGCAAACTGCACCTTTTGAGAGTCTGTCAAATCTAAAGCTTTTAACAATTTCTCCATTTGCAAGAACCAGATCTCAGCTTTTGTAAGATTTGGCTTCCCATCAAAGGAAAGGGGATTTTGCTTCATAAAAGTCTCAAAAGAGCAACCAACCCTTGCCTCTACTCTACCTACACCTCTACTAGCAACATAGATCAACCTGTCCAACAATCGTGCAGCAGCTTCATCCAAAGGATCAATGCGTGTCACCCTAGGACATTCATTATCTCTCATGTTTTGAGTGACTTCAACCTCAGTATCAACCCTTGCTTTGGTTGACCTTTGCAAGTTAACAAATATGTTCCTCACTATTGGAATTAGTTACTCTCTTCTTTTTGGGTGGCATGATACCTAGTTAACAAATAAATCAAGAAATATAGATGGTGCAACAATCATTACTACTAAACATAAGAAGTAACATCGCCAAGATTATTTAAAATATCTCTTCAAACATAACCTAGATACCAAATGCTCTGACAAAAAAAATCAAGATCATAACCTAGTTTTCAAGTGTCTACAGAATCATATCCTAAGCTCTGATACCATGATTGTAATGCCCCAAAATTATAAGCAACAAAAGTTTATTTAATTAGAAAAATCCATAAAAATATTAAATAAAAGAAAACCAGCAAGCTAAAATCTCATCACAAATGTCAGAGCTCTAATCCACCAAAAATAAAACATCCTCAAAATAATTCTTCAGTACAATGTTTAATATCATAAAAATAATAATAAAATCTTCAGTCCCACAAAATAATTCATAACTGTTAACTTCTAGAAATCTCTACTCCAATAATCCCTCAAATGTATCTATAAGGGGAAATAAAGGGTTGGGAGTGAGATAACTCAATAAGTGGAATTCACTAACATTGGGGCATGGGAACAAACCTTTCAAAAAAAAAAAAAAAATTCTTATAACAAATTCATAACTTGTAACTCATCAATAATTTATTATAAAATATTTCATATAAAAAAAAATATCTTTATATTGTGAGCCATCATAATATATATATATATATATCTATATATATATATATATATATATATATATATATATATCAATACCATTATATACACAATTTCATAGGCTTTGCTCATGATCAACGTTTACGCCCCGTTGACAAGGTTGTGTTGTCCCCTTTTCAGGGACTGGAACCTCCTTTTCATCCCCTTTCTTAAGGATAGCTCCTTTGGAACCTAAAGGTGCACTCCCTTTCTAAGGAGCTTCCTTTTTGGATCCTTAATAGTATACTCCCTTGCTAAGGAGCTGTCAAATGTGCACTATCTCCTTTTCTGGGACTGTCCCTTGCTGAGGACTAGCTACAATATGATTGTCCCTTGCTAAGGACTAATACAATACTGAGGTTTTAATCATGACTTGCCATAGGTTTTCAAAATATATTCAAGATGCTCACATAAATAATCCATTCAAGATGCTCACAAAAATAATCCATTCATAATTATAAAAAATATAAGGATATATTCACACATAAAAATTTAAATAAATTTAGGTTGTCCCACAAGTTTTTTATAAAAAGAATAATTAATGTGCACATCAAGCAATTATAAAAATATCAATTTATATATATAGAATAACAACATATTTCTTTGATATAATATAGTTTAATAATCAACGCTGTTTGGGAAAACCCCCCAAAATTAGTAAACACCACTTACCTCTTAGTTGCAAAAATAAAGGAAATCAACCCCCCTTGAATCATAACAAATTTGTAGAATTAGAACCTAGCAACACCAAAGATAGGTCCATCAATACACAATTTCCCACTTAAAATCAGTTTTCACCCTTAAACAATTTATCCTAGACAATACTGATATATCCAAATTCTCTATTTATTCACTTAACTATCTAATTCACTCTAATATTATATGTATACAATCTAAGTCCTATTCCCACAAACACTATGGCAAGCAATTCATCAAGTTAAGGCAGCTTGGGAAATTCTCCATCACACAATTTACAACTGTACGGATGTAATGGAAGATCATAACACTAACTTCATCATCAGATTCCCAGATTGGGATCCATCAAATACCGGCCCTCCTTTTAAAGGCTTTAAATCTTCATAGAAATTTTTTTATTATATATATTCAATCAAATATAGGAAGCCACGTAGTAGCCTTAAACTATCAATCTAGTAGCCTATTGTTCCCTTGATGCCGCTGGACTAGTTTTAGACAATAATAAAAAGGTGATGGTTAATCGGCTAACAATTAAGGCTATGTGTGAATACATATTAACCACAAGCACCCTTTTCCCTTTAACATGGTGACAAAGTCCAAGCCTATTACTCTATTTGGTTCAATTTCAAAGTTTGTGGCCCTTTCTTGACATATTGACCATTCCTTATCTAATATAATACAATTATAGGAGCCCTTTTCTATTAGTATAATGATAGTTTAGGTTCATGACAATTGCTAGCTATTGACTATCCAAACTTCTTAAATATAGAGTATGAGAAAAAATCATACCTGTAGACTCCAACTCAACGCCACAGTGAAGAAAGGCAAAGTTTAATAGTCAACTGAAGCAAAAGGAAGCCCCATCAGAAAAATACATGTGTGACTAAAGAGGAAGAAGGCTAGGGTTTTATTTTATTATTTTTTTAAAAAAACTTATCAAGGCCCATATATTTACTTATACCACCTCACTTGGGCTTCATATTCCATAGTGTTTATCTCATTTTTAATATCTTAGGCCCAAATCAATTTAATCAATTTAATTGTAGGCCTCCTTTATAATATATGTATAATAATTAAATTGGTATCAAAGTTATGGGGTGTTACAGAATGGCCCACTGTTAATTTGGAATCAGAGAGATCAATAGACCATCTCTAGAACATAAGATATAGCCTTCTTGAGGTTTACTCCTATTAAAATAAGGAGGTTTATACAAATGTCAACCTGGATTTAAAACCGAGTGTCAATTTGATCCTTGTATTTTTTATTTGAACAATTTAATACCTGCTCTTTAGATTTCTAACAAATTAAACCTTTTTAGTAGTATTTCCCCATTAAAGACTAGCACATTTAATCATAAAATATACATAGTTCTTTCAACATCATCAATCATTTTGATTCAGAAGTCTGATTGATGCCAATTTTGTACCATTGTGAAGTTAATCTTATAAGCTTTCCAACGATACCTTATTTGCACAAATCCGAGGTCTGGAGGGCCCCTACAGAGCTGCCCAAAGTTGGTGGCATGTAAGAAATTGCAGAAAAAAAAATTCAAGAATTTTTTTTTATGGATAAAAGGTTATAAATTTATAACTTGCTTAACAAACAGTTACATCATCCGCGAAAGCAGATTACAAAACAACAATGTACTTCCTA